>QRFB01006519.1:2492-37429 GCA_008931105.1 Oenanthe javanica | reverse complement strand
GTATTACATTTGGCCTGTTCTTCTAGCAGTATTTTTCACAATTTTAGCAATGTAAGTCTAGCTTCTTTTTTTTTTTGTAGAAATGACCTCTTTTCCTAAGACGAGAGTCGCATATAATGTGTAGGCATATGTTACCTTGTTATGTAGTTTTACTAGTAGGCAAAGTTTCCATATTTGATGAGCTTTTCTTATTAACCTTTGTAGAATTGGATGTGGGATAGTTCTTGGAGGGGATGCAAAGTTTCATTCTAGAGCAAAAACTGTGGTGGATATAATTATTGATACTGCGGAAGAGGCATCAACAACCATATTTAACACAACCGATGCGATGAGAATCATGAGTCGTAACTTGGATTCAGCATATGGGGGGACTGCCGAGGCTGCAAGCTTCCTCAATTCTACTTCAATAAGGCTTGACTCGACAGCTTCAGATATTGAAAGAGAAGCGAGGAAAAACAGGCACTTAATTGATCTCGGACTCAAGATTGTGTATATAGTTACAATGTCCATTATTTCCTTGACCTTGGCTGCTTCCATTGCTTTGTTAGGTGGGTTTTTATGCTGTCCTTGATCACTTCAAATGTCTTCATATTCATGTTTCTTACTCAATTTAATTGTTACCCTTTTTCTGTTTACCAGTGTTTGGAATCCTAAAACTACGTAAAGCTCTTTACCTGTAAGTTCAATTTAGTTGATTACCGAGATATGGATAATATTTCTGCTTGAAAGAAAGAAGGCAATAGCTATGTTTTCCTTATGTGTATCATTTGAACATACAGGTTTATCACAATATGCTGGCTACTTGCTGTCTTTTGTTGGGTGTTCTTTGGCTTGTACTTCTTCCTAGAAAAGTAGGTCCATTTTTTCACCTTCTATTTGTTTCTACATCCTAGAAATCTACAATTTTAAATACCTACACAGAGTGTTAGCAGGATTATGAATACTAATTAGCCAGTATTATCCTCAGTTTTGCAGAAGATACATGTACAGCCCTCGAAAGCTTCCAACGAAATCCTTATGACAACACATTAAGCTCAATTCTTCCATGTGATGAGTTGGTTTCGACTCAAGCAGACCTAAAAGATGTCAGTGCTGGTGTTTACAACCTTGTGAATCAGGTGATTTTAAAATCTATGTAGACTTCTAACTTGTAAGCACGAGAGAATATTGACTGTCACAATTGATTTCACTCATTGCACTTTGTTCAGCCTTTTATAATAATTAGCCAAACAAAAAAAACTTAAGCCTTTTACTATTATACAAGTGACATAAACAAATTCTTTTCCAATGATTAATTTTTTGCAGATTTTCTCAATCCTTCTTCTTCACAATTGTTGCAGGTTAACGCAAATTTATCAGCTCAAGAAGCAGATTCATTTGTTCAAATTTGCAATCCTTTCTCAGCACCACCCGAGTACAATTACCAGCCAGAGAGTTGTCCACCTTCTGCTATTAGCATTGGAGAGATTCCCGCAGTACGGAATATTATTTATTGCAACATAATTATTATATAATAACATCAATCATATTAGTACATAGTCTGAAACTTTTTTTTCCCATGAAGGCAGTAAAGCTGATCGCATGTACTGATTCCGATGACAACAATGGAACTTGTGTTGGAGGGATATACATATCCAACAGGGATTTTCGGAGGCTGGAGGCTTACACAACTTCCATCCAGAACCTACTCAATGCGTATCCAGGCATGGACAGTTTAGTTGAATGCCAAACAGTAAAAAATGCTTTTGCCGAAATCCTTCAAAAACACTGCAAGCCACTAAAGAGAGATACACATATGGTATGGGCATCCATGGCCTATTTATCGTCTGTAATGGTAATTTTAGTTCTGTTATGGACATATCAAGCAAGCCGATCGCGAAAAGACCACTATTCAGATAGTTCTGTGAAGCCACATTTTGCAGCATATGTAAATGAATTCGAAAGAGTTGAGGCAGTCAACAAAGAGCCTGATGATCCTACATCTGTAGTGTAAATGTGAAGGTATTCATCAGTTCTTGGGACAGCCCACATTTTGAAATATTTGGGAAAAGATTTAAATTCAATTTTGTAGAGATTTATAGGTATATTACAAACCTGAATGTAGGATATTCAGATTCATGCAACAACTTGGTTTAGAAGAGTTGCAGTTGTACAAATTTTCATAGTTATACAAATTTTTTTCTCTTTTTTCTAATTGTAATAATTTTTAGTATTTTAGTGCACCGGCTTGAATATTGAAATGAGTATCTATTATATGTGAGCCAGAGTTAAAACCGGAACTCGAGAGTTGAAAGCAGAACTTGAGACAACGGAGGATAACTGTTACCACTTCTACTATTCAATCGCGTTACCACTCCTATTATTAAATCGGACTAACTTCACTCGTAAGTAACTCCAAATTTGAATAATTTTTTATAATTTAATCAAAAGGTTCTTAGTCCGGGGAGCACACAAAATTTATTGAATAATTTATGCATCACCAGTTCATCACTCACTATAAAAAGAGAGCACATCCACTTGCTATTGAGATTGTGGCTCTGACCACTGATTCCATGCATATCTATCTAACTTTATGAGAAGAAGATAAACTCATAAAGTTAAACTTATGATAAATGCATTAGTTGTGGTATGCCAACTTAAGTAAAGCATCCAAAACTTAAGATAGTCGTTCATTTATAAATGATGATAAAACTTTATTAGACGATCTATGCATTTTGTTACAGCCGCCTCCCCTGCCTACTCAGAAGAGCATAATATATATATTATTGTTACATTATCTCCGCAAAAACTGTTATTATTGTTCGGAACCCGGAACAACAGAGAATAAGACTTATCATTTAAGTTATCTAATCGTGCTACAATATTATTGTATTTAATTTAGTTTAATTGTAAGAGTTCATGCATCATTTTTTACGATTACAAGTGTACAGGAAAGCTGCTTAACTTTATCCCTACCATTTGAAACTGGGGCTCTGACCCCCTGATTTTATGCACATCTTTATCTGAATTTTATAATAACAAGATAATCTTGTGGGGGTGCTAAGTTGAGTACTGTCCGGATAAAAATGATCATAAAAACGTTTTACATGTGTATTCAATACAGTATTATTTAGTAACCTGCAAAAATAATAGAGGAGCCTCTATACCAATCAGTTGTATGTATACTACATTATAATTTAGAGATAATGTTGTTATATCATGGCAAGTTGTTCACAAATCACCCTTCTCTAGTTCATGTATATCTAATCATTTTCATTTTCGTGTATAATTTTAAGTATAAAGTGGAATATGTGAATCGAGTTCTAAATTTATTTGTAATTTAATTTTGTTTTAGTTTTGTGGGCATAATTCGATGTCGAAATAGTATTCCAGTGCTACTTTTAGACTTCTAGTGACATCAAGTTATGCACGGTTCCAGAAATATCACCGAAATAGTATGCATTGTTATGTTAGATCTCTCGATTATTTGTAGAAGTTTAGATTTTTTTGGTTAATAACAAACAATTAGAAAAAGATTTAGGCTCCGTTTGATATTGTTGTTGCAGACAGCAACAACAGTTTTTCGCTGAAAAACAGTCACAAAAGTATTTGGTTACCTGTAAAACATATTGTCTGCTTTTTTGATCTAAAAGCGGTAGTTAGAAAAAGCATGTCCCCCTATGCTTTTGAAAAAAGCTGTTTTTGAGCTTTTACAGTAAATAACTACAAGTTTCATCATCAAACCTCTCCAAAATATTATTTTTTATATTATAATCTCAAAATATGCATAAATAAAATAGATTTAGCAAATAGTTATCACATTTTTCTGACAACACTTTTTTCACCAACATTTTTTCTCAAAGTATAACAGTTTTGAAGAACAATCCCAAACGAAACTTTATAGTATGTAAGTGAGATGCAATCAACATAACAACATTTCAAATATTAATATTTCATTAATTTTATATATANTTGATTAAAGAGGTGAGCAATGGTGGGAGGCGATAGGCCGAAGTTTGTGTTGTTTGGATCATCAATAGTTCAATATGCTTTCAACAACAATGGTTGGGCTTCTATTTTAGCTGACCTCTATTCTCGAAAAGTAACTCCCCCCCCCTCTCTCTCTCTCTATATATATATGAGAATGCTCAAAAGAAAATCAATATTTTAGAGAAAACTAAGGTACTTTTATGAACCGTTGATTTCTAATTGATTTGATGGTTCATATTAAATTAGACTATTAAATTAGAATATTAGTTTCCTTTTCAATTATTTGACATTTATTTACATATATTTGGAAACTATTACATTTTGTTAATTATATATGCTACTATTATAATGAACGATGTATATGATGATCTCTAAGTTTCCTATCTAAAAAATTTTCTCTAGATCCCTACTATATATATATATATATATATATATTATAATGATGTTATTGGATATCAAATTAACCTATTTGAGTTATATCAGGTTAAATGACATCTATTTGAACGTGTCTGTACAATTTAAGTGTATATAAATATATAATGTGATATCTAGGGATCCACCCGCTACTCAATTGTTCCCCTCTGACTAGGTAAAAATTGAAGATTAAATTAGCTCTATATGAAATGCATGACATATAAATACACACATATTTATACATAAACTTATACTCTCGGTTAAGATAAAAGATTTATGTTTTGTTAGAAGTGAGGGTGAATGGTGACATAAAAGGAGGAGAGAAAAGAGAGATAAACTTGTTAGTCTTTATTTATTCAACATAATTCTTAAACGTTAATCAGTAAAGTTATTTAACCTGATATAATGTTATATGAGGTTAATCTGATACTCATTGTTGATGGAGAAATCTGGTAATCAATAAAATTTGAGGTTGCCTATCAGAAAGAGATCTAACAAGGCTGAGATGATCGGAAAAGTAGGGGGAATATGGTGGTGATGTGTATTGGGGCTAAGATTATTAGGGTTTTTCGGTTGTTTTCCTTGACCTCCCCAACTTCCAACCCCTAACAATATGATATTGTATCCCTATTTATAGGGGAACAAGCCCGTGTAGTTCTTGCTGAAGTAGAAACCCTTTAGGGAAATACCACCTATTCAACCCTGATTCGGTAATCAAAACCTTGTTGGAAGAGGTCTCTACATTGAGGCATGTTTGGATAGTCCAAAACCTAGTTTATATAAAGTTCAAGGACTTCATGAATCCGACATTGACCTAGAAACCATGAACTCTAGTCGATCAACTATAACTATTTTTCGGATACCTTAACTAGAGTCTAGCACTAGATCCACCCCAAATGCTGGACGCGTCCTAAGCCCCCAGACGAGGACAATACGCCTGAGTACAGGAAAAAGATCTTCCAAGCTGAGGTCAGCTGCATCCTAAACCTCCCCGTCCAGGACAACTCGTGGAGTATGGAGCAATAGTCTTTAATAATTAATCTCAAAGGGCCTTCAACCCCGAAGAGGCGTTAATAATTAACCCCAGAGGGCCTTCATTAATAATTAACCCTGTAGGGCACTCTTTAGTACATGTAGTTGAGTTAAGAACACCTGAATAAAATAAAGTAATCGGCGTCTGGCCTACCCAGGGCGTGTCTTCCTTTTGCACAACCAGGACGCGCCCTCCTCAAGCTGAGGACGACTTCTTATTCTCTTGAAATGATAAATCACACCTTATTCTGGCCCAAATACATCAAGGCCCGCTGAAAATATTTAAATGCTATTTTTGGTGTAATAACTATCCCCAAGTCTTGAAAATATGAAAAAATTTGAGAGACTTATATTTCTCCTGCCAAACTCCTCATATGAGGCGCAACCTCCAACCAGGTGCTCCTTCTAACATTGCACCGAAAATTGACTTATAATTTCCACCAAAAAAGGGGGTTTCAACAAATATGAATTGTACCTGGGCACACCCTCACAATAGGCGAGCCCTAGCCTCAATGCCTAGACTTCTCATATCTCTTTCTTCACAACAAATTATTAAAAATTCATTCTAACAACTGTTATCATTACCATTGTCTTGGCACGCTCCCCTAGGGCTAAACATACAACTCTCTCTCATCTCTACCTCTCTAGCCGTAGCTTGCTCTTCTATGACTATTTCCAGGCGCTTCCCTCGCCCAAAATTTGATTTTTCAAGCTCCCAAGCTTCATCTCGTTGGTACGTACATGATGCAACTTTCCATTTCAAATTTCAACTAGTGCATTTTCTGGAAAATAAAAAAAACTTTGTTAAGCTTTTCATGTGTTCTTCACACACATATGTATATATATTTGTTGGTCCCTGATATTGTAGAAGGGGGGTTGAATACAATATCTGAAATTTTCACGGTATTTCTGATTTAAAAATATTTTTTTAATTAATCACGAAATATAAATTTTAATGAAATACTGTTGAAGTAGAAGATATAATTTTTAACTTGAAAAGTATTATAAAATTTATATGATGAAAATTGTATATAATTAATAAAGTTATCTAGAACAAATTCAACATGATGTGTTCGGGTTTAACAATTATATATTCCAAACTTTGCACAGAAATTTGTGAATATTACAATACATACAAATTTCTGAATTTGAATGTTTTTAACAACACTAAAATGAGAAGTGAACTCCTCATATTTATAGAGGTAGAAAAGCTTGTATGACTTTATAGTACATGGCAATTTACAGACTTTATTTAAGTTTGTATGACATTTTTTAACACTCGTATGACTTTCTAAAAGGTTGGTTATGACTTATAAAATTCGGTATGACCTTTTTTATTAATTAAAAAATCAGTATAATTTTTTAATATAATAAAAAATAACTCGGTATGACCTTTTTATCATCAGAAAATCGGTATGATCTTTTTCTTTATTAATTAAAAAATCGGTATGACTTTTTAATATAATAAAAAATAACTCGGTATGACCTTTTCTTCAGAAAATTCGGTATGACCTTTTAATTTTGGGTATGACCTTTTTTGAAACTTGGTATGACTTTTTATTAAATACATCGGTATGACTTTTTCTTCAGAAATTCGGTATGACTTTTTCTGAAGCTAGGTATAACTTTTTATAAAATGTCTCGGTATGACTTTTTATTATAATTTGGTATGACTTTTTATTAAGCCATTTGAATTATATTAAAAGTCATATTAAGTCATATCTTTAATTAATTCTACTTAATTTAATTAAATAATTTATAAATTAAATTAAATTCAACTTGAATTAATTTAATTAGATAAATTAAATAATTAAATAATTTTTAATAGTAGAATTAAAATACTATCTTGACTTGCATAACCGTGCTGTCAGTTCTGAAATTTTCCCGTCTTCATTGTGTCTTCTGTCATAAAACCACTTGAGTTAGATAATGAATATTTATTATTTTAGTTGACACACAAATATACTGTCTGATTCAATTGTATCATACTATAATAAATATTCTCCACCTTTTAAACTTTAAGATGTGGTCTTCTGTCCTTCTTTAGCTTTTCTGTGTTTCCTCTCTTGTGTTCTTCTTCTGGATTCTTCGTGTAGTAGCCACTTGAAATCTTATGTATTCTTCTGAAATAATACTTCTTTATTTTACACTGACGTTTGAACAAATTAATGAACTTCTTCCAGTGTTGAGTAACAATCTCATTACAAGTCTTTTGATATTCTGATTTTTCGTGTCAAGTTTACATTCTTCATTTTGATTCATGTTTCAATATTTATTATTTACTTCACTTTCTTATTGAGTTAAGTTGTCATCTAATTATTACAAATAGGCCTAGACATATGCCTTTCAATATCTGTATATAACCCCTGTAGATCTTGTTTGTTTACATCTCATCATTACAAAAATGTTCTTCAGAATTTTAATCATCCTAATCATAGGGCGCGCCTAACTCATGTTTCAACATGAAGTAATAACATAACATACGATAAATTTCTCATTACACAAGTGCTTTTTTAGAATCATAACCAACGTAATTATAGGGTGCACACTAGATCAAGAGGTGCTTAACACACATCATAGTATTATTTAGCAATGTATCAACAGTATATAATGATCCACATACCGACTAGCTTTATATGGCACACCCTCTGGTCCTTTCTTAGGGTCTAGATGCATAATTATCCCCTATTTTCATTTTCAATCAATATCATCCCATTTTTACTCCTTTACCATTTTTATTTTTCCTCAAGACGCGCCCACACAAGGGTCATACTAAGTGTTGATATTTTTTTTGTCCATCACAACAACCCCTTATACCACCCTTATCCTCCAAAACTCACTAATAAATTCAAAGATTCATGGCGCGCCTGAGGCAGAATCAAGAAGAGTTACCTTTAACCGAGGGTGAATCATCTAGCCCTAGCCTCTTTATATCATCTCGCCACTACATACCTCTTTCGTGATGCGGCCTGATTGATTTGGGTGTAAATTCCATTGGGCTTCTCCTGCAACCATGATCTGTGTTGCTTCATCCTTAGTCTGATTTTCAGTAATCAGTCACCGACTGTTAAACTCCAGCCTCTGAAGTCGTGGCTTGGTCTCCAGCTTCTGAAGTCATATCTTGGCTTCTAGTCAGAAGTGTGCTCGTCATCTCCGGCCTTGCAATTCGTTCTCCGATCATGTTGTTGTGACATCCTTTCTCTTAAGATATAAATATCCCTTCTTTATAGCGCCAATTTATTGATGGAGAAATCTGGTAATCAAGAAAGTTTGAGGTTACTTGTCGGAATAAGATCTAACAAAGCTGAGATGATCGGAAAAGTAGTCGGAGTATGGTGGTGATGTGTATTGGGGACTGAGATTACTAGGGTTTTTCAGTTGTTCTCCTTGAGCTCCCCAACTTCCAACCCCTAATAATGTGCCTACGTACTCCTATTTATAGGGGATCAAGCCCACGTAATTCTTGTTGAAGTAGAAGCCCGTTAGGAAAAGATCACCTTATTCAACCCCTTATTCAATCCTGATTCGGTAATCGAAACCTTGTTGGAAGATGTCTTTACATTGAAGCTTGTTTGGATAGTCCAAAACCCAGTATAAGGCTCAAGGACTTCATGAATCTGACATTGACCCAAAAACCATGGGCTCTAGTCGGTACACTACAATTATTTCCCGGATACCTTGATTATAGACTAGCACTAGATCCATCCCGAATGTTGGACACGTCATTAGCCTCAGACGAGGACAACCCGTCTGAGTACAAGGAAAAGATCTTTCAAACCGAGGTCAGTTACATCCCAAATCTCCCCGCCGAGGACAATTCGTGGATTACAGAGTATTGGTCTTCAATAATTAATCCCGGAGGGTCTTGAACAATTAACTCCGGAGGGCCTTCAATATTTAATCTCGGAGGGCCTTCATTAATAATTAACCCCGGAAGGCCTTCTTTAGTACATGTAGCTGAGTTAAGAACACCTAAATAAAACAAAGTCATCAGCCTCTGGCCTACCCAGGGAGCGCCCTCGCCAGGCTGAGGACGACTCATTATTCTCCTGAAACGATAAAACACACCTTATTCTGACCCAAATATATCAAGGCCTACCGAATATATCCAAATACCATTTTTGGGTATAACACCCATTATTCTCTATTATAATATTATTATTACACATAATATATCCATAAGAATAATAGTTGTTATATTAAAACTTTGATTTTTATTTCAAAAAAATTGAATTTAAATGATAAATTAGAGTGTATCGAAAATAATCGAACCACATATAACATATTATTTAGGAAAAGTGAACTTCAACTAAATTGGCTTGAAATAACTATTTTAGATGGTTGCGGGTTTACGGGGACAAAATCTTATCCGGGCTAAAAGGTGGTCATAAACCCAAGACAATCCTGTTATTGATATATAAATATTAAAATTTTATTTAAAAATTATATTTGAAATTTATTAATTTAATTATAATTTTTTTGTCCCATTTAATAAAAAATAGATTTATACAAATACGAATATTTGATATTCGAATTCGAGTCAAATCTGAGTAAAATGTTAAAATTTTAATTCGAATTCGGATTGAATCTAAATAAGTAATTATAAATTTGAGCCAAATCTGATCAAACTACTATTCACACTTATTCGACTAAATTTCATTCTAAACACCAAAAGTTAAACTAAATTTAATTTAACATCAAAATTTGATATAATTTTTAATTCTTTTTAAAATTCCAACATTACCTTATTACCCATTAAAAAAATAAATTCATTTTATCTATATAGTACTAACTAATTTATTACTTTTATATTTTTAACAATAAAATAATATTTAAAATAGAAAATATTCTTATGTTAAATTTGACATATATTTTAAAAGAACATAATGGGTCAGAAATACTCTATAGTAGACTGTTAATTTCCGGTTATTGATCGTATTTGTGTTGGGTCATATTATAAATATTAAAATAGCGGATCAATCCTAACCTGACCCATTAAATAACTGACTTGGTAAATCTTGACACTAACCCGATTCGCTAATTAAACGGGTGATCCGACCCGACTCACTAACCATTTATTAAATATGAGTCGTATATCTTATTTTATTTGTTAAGTACATAAAATTTTGAATTAATTATTATATTTATTTGTAAATTATATATTTATTAATTAATATAACTAATTTTATTTATATTATGTTGTATGATACTAAAAAAACATATTGATTTTAATATATTAATAATCGATCAAGAACACAAGTATATAAAAGATAAAATGTCTTATATTAACTTTGATGAACTGAATAAAAACTCTCTCAAGAAAATCAGTGTTCTTAAGGGCTGCTAGGTTATGAGAAAGATAATTATGTGTGTTCTTACTTGAATGTTAACCTACTTCTGTGTTTATATAGACACAGTTACAAATCCAATTACAAAACAGATAATGATAAGAATAGCTTCCATAAGGTAATAGAATTGTATTTGAAATCCTTCTTCACTTATCCAAATCAAATTACGATTTGTCTGTTTCCTTTTTTGATAAAATCTGATGATAAACTCTGTCGGTTGTTAATCTCTGATAGAGTGTTCTCTGTTAGAGTAAACTCTGATTGAGTATTCTCTGATAGAGTAAACTCTGTCCGACAGTTTCTTAAACTCTGATGACATCAACAACATAAACTCTATTCTTGATATTCTCTAACATCATCAGTGTTTGCTTTTCTAACAATCTCCACCAATTTATGCTTTATTAAGTAAAACATAAATTTCACTTATGATGTCAAAAACATAGACAAATGCATCAGAATTTGAGTTTGACTTAAATTCTTCTGTATGAGAAATCTTCTGTAAGAAATTTGTCCAACAGCTTCTCATCAACATTCTTTAACAATTCACTCAACTTCTTCTTTAATTCTTTCATTTGATCAGAAAAATCATCAATTTGGAATATTGCAGCTCTCAATTTGTATATTGATGATCTCTCCATCATGTCATCTAGAGGAATGCAATAGGCTTTCTTTCCATCAAGATTTAATATTAGTGTAGGAATCCTTAACATCGTCTTAACCTTTGCATCTCCTTTTGCCATTTCCTTCTCAAAATCATCTTCAAGTAAGTATCCTAGTTTATACTCCTCATAGTTTATCATAAGCAGCCTCTCATTTTTTTTCTTCTCATTGACTACCCCTTCAAGAATCTTCACCCACCTAGAAGTAGCTTCATTTTCATCATTCAGGAGATAAAGAACATATTCAAGTTCTTTAGATGATTTGTGAATTAAATCTTCTTCAGCAATTTTCATAACTCTTCCATTCTCCAAGAAATATAGAAGCTTCTCTTTGGCTTGAGCACCATCAAAAATGTCCTTCACTATGTTAACAGATATCAATTTTTCCAGATGTTCTTGAGTTAAATCTTCTTCACGCTTGTCTTTTAAAGAGAAGGGATCTCTGAAAGTATCAGCTTCACCCCTGTAGTCTTTGGCTTGAGAATAACCAATACCACCCTTGTTTTTACCAAATCTGGCATTGAGAGTTAAGGTTTCAGATTTAGTCCACAGAAGATCATGATTTTTCTTTCTGATCAAATATTGTTGTTCTTCTTCATCATCTTCAAAACTTTATCCACCTAGGAGAAATGTTGTTCCAGACATAGTAAGAGGAGTTTTTGGCTTAGCTAGAGCTTTCTTCTGAATTGCAAGAGTGGGCTTTGATTGAATGATTGGCTTTTCTTGAGCTTCAACAGGCTTAGAAGGTTCAGTAGGTTTGGCTTGAACAGGTTTAGATACACTTTTCTTTGGTTGAGCAGGTGTCTTTCTTTGTACTAGAGTCCTTTTCACATATTTTCTTTTCTTCTAGACTTGAGCATTGTCAATACCAGATTTCTTCAATTCTTCTTCAACAGTAACTAGATCCATTCCTGGATTTTCTTCTTCAAATAATTTTCTTGTCAGTTCTGTATCCTCCATGCTATGTTCTTCTATTTTCTCAGGATTCTCTTCTTCTTCAAGCTTCTTTGCTAACTCCATATCAGCATCCATCAGAGTTTTCTTGTTGTCGGAGTTTATTCCAGAGGTTGATGGAATCAGAGTTTGTCCAGTTTGAGAAGTCATCAGAGTTTATCCAGTCATAGTTTGTTTTCCATCCTTATGACTCCCTTGATCATTATCAACAAGTTTATCAGATTTTTGTATAACATCCTCTTTGCATTTGTCCTTGAAAACCTTCTCCCCCTTTCTGACATCATTCCCCTTTCTAATAGTTAGGATGTCCACAATTGTGTGCATCATAGTTTGCATGGAGGTGACAATGGTAGAAAGATTATCAACTTTGACTTCCAAAGTATTCTATTTTACAGAAACATTCTTTAGCTTCAACTCCAAAGCATGTTGAGAAGTAGTGACATAAGTCTGTACAGAGGCAGTGGTTTTTCTAACAGAATCCTTCAAATCACACACTTCAATTTGAAGACCCTTTGTCAACACATTAGTAGCTTTCAGAACAGTCTTCATCTCTGCAGAATTCAATTCAGAGTCAGCCTTTTGGATTAATTCATGAACATGAGGCCATGAAATATCTTCATTGGGAAATTTCCAAGATATATCCCAGATGGATTGTCTGTAAGATTTGAGAAGAGCTTCATTAGATGGTTCTCCATTGCTGCTTTCCCTCCTTATTCCTTCACTATTAAGAGCAGACTCAATTTCACCCTTCAAATTTTCAACAACAAGATAGTCAGGATAGCTCATCTTCAATCTGTCAAGAGCATCAAAAGAATTATGTGGCCATATATTGGAGTTGTATCTTTGTGTATGGAATAGATAGATCTATGACTTTTCAATCCTCAAAGATTGGCTCATCAAAGTATAGATCCTCACCATCAAAGTTTGCAACTTCATCTGAGTTTGGTAACTCAGAGTTTAAAGATTGAGAAGCTGTGATACTCTGAGTACCTGTAAAAATAATAGAACATCCTAAATCACTCTGATTTTTTAAAGTAATCTCATTACTTCTCACATCACACATATCATAACTTTTAAAAGTCTGAGTTTGCTCACTAGAAGTAACTAATTTCTTTCTCAATTCTACCTCTCCTTTTGCTTGATCCTGTGTCTACCTCTCATTATTAGTTCTGTTTTTCACACATTTCACCTCATGCTCACTAGAAAGGCTCAAATCACATTGTCCTACAGAAATAAGAGGTGGCTGAGAAAAGAGTTATGTGTTCACATGAATAGAGGTACCCTTTGCAGGACTATTCATGGTCATCCCAGTAGTAAAAGTTGGAAAGGTAAAATCTGAACTTATACTATCAGAGAATACAAATTCTGAAGAATAGTAAGAGTTTATACCTTGAGTAGTTTTGGATGTGGATGGAGTCTCCAAAGGCTATGCAGAAAGAGGTTGCACCAAAATAGCAAAATAGCATCAGAGATTGCCTATGGAACTGCATCAGAGTTTAACTTCTCAGCATCAACAACAACAAGATCTTCTATTATTGATGTTATGCATGCATCCAAACTTTGATTGGATGGTTCTTATGTGGCAGGGGCCTTAACAACTTCTTCAACCCTTTGAACTAAAAGTTCTTATGGGTTGTACCTATGATCCTTGTTGGCTTCATCTGCTTCCTGGGTGGTTGCTGTTGCACTTTGAGCAACAGGTTCTTGTGTGCCCGGTCTATCAATGACTGCTACTCACTTTGAGAGGTAAGTTCTTGTATGTCCTGGCCAAAAGTTACTTTCTTCTTCTTCTTTCTGGTGAAGAGCTTTGAACTAGGAGAAACTGGAGTTGATTTAGACTTCTTTTCAGTCATTTCCTTTCTAACTTCTTCAGCTATCTCCCTCATCCTTTCATGAGAAATCTCCTTGATAATTTATTTGGGTGAATGAACAGGACAATCAGATATTATAACTAGAGCATCTTCATTTGCCAATGTATCACTTTCATCTTTCTTGACAATATCACCATCTTTCTTAGTCTTGACAACAACATCAGACTTTATTACTTCATCAGAGATTATTTTTGCGTCATAGTTTAATACTTGAGGTTGATCAGAGTTTGACTGGTTAGAGTTTAAGACATCAGAGTTTAAGTCTTGTGAAGGATCAGATTTTATTTTTTCAGTGTTTGATGCGTTAACCAATCTTCTTCTTTTCTTTTTAGCTTTTGGTATTGGATTGACTGTAAATGGCTTCATGAATGGTGCATGAGGAATCTCAGAAGCCTTCTTAACAATCTTCTTTACAGGAAATACCATACCTTCACCACTGTCATCAGAGTCAGTATTTTCATTAATCAACTTTTTTTTCTTTAGAGATGACTCCATCACTAATTTTCCTTTCCTTTTGTTGCGTTGAGAGGTTTGTTTTACAACTGTAGTCTTTTGGGAGACTGCAGAGGTTGGAGTCAGTGTTTGGGTTTAGATTTGGGTTAGAATCAGAGGATGCTAAACTCTGATTCACAGACACTGACAGAAAATCCATCCCATACATAGTAGGCATTCTCTGATTTAAGAGAAGCCTGACCCATACGAGATAAAAGAGATTAAAGAGTTTACCTTCAGCTTCCTTCTTTTGGTATTTTCTTGTTAGATCAATAAATATTCTTTTATTCATACAAAACTAACTAAACTCTTATCATTTTCAAAACTTACATCAGACAATAAATAGCTAAAAATTAACTGTAAAAATCTAGTAAAATATACAGTGTGTGCATCATCACTATTCTTGGTAGCTAACTGCCTAATAATCAAACAGGGAAAATTAAATTGCAAGTTATGGGTCAGAGAATATTCAATCTATTGTGATAGGTGTGGAATTGCATCAAAATTTGTGCATTTGGCAGTGAAAGCCCTCGTAATGCGGTCAAAAAAGAAATTCCATTCACGTCTCAAATGGGGCCTTGTCAGACTCCCCAGCTTAGACATGCTTCCTTCATAGCCTATTTCTTTAAAGAATGCCTTGATTTGTTCATCACTTACAAGGTCATCATACACAACCACTTCTGAAAGATGAAGGGCTTGTCGAACTATTGCAGGAGTTATTAAATGTTTGCCATTGTATTGGAATGTTATTACTTGTTCTTCATCATCACCAACATTGTTGAACTTAGCAGTTGACCAGACTTTGATCAGAGATTGAGCAGAGAAATTATTGGGATCCTGTAAAACATACCCAATATAGTTATTCTGTAAAAAATCTTGAATTACATGAAAGTCCTGTAGAATATCAGTCTTAGACAAGAGTGAGATGGAGTTTGTAGCAGCAAATGCATAGTTTTAGAAAGAGTGACCCTTGGATGCCATTGAAGAACAGAGATTTACAGATATGAAAAATTAGGGTTTATAGAAAATGAGAGAGAAAGAGAGGAATAAAAGATGCAGATGAATAATTTAAAGTGAAAATAAGAATTAAATTATTCCCTCTAATTTGTATATACTCTGTAGTGGGACACCTGGCAATATTTGAGTGGCAGAGTAATGAGTAGTGTAATTATCAAAATACAGCATATGTGTGTGTATCTATGTATAAATATGAATCATTTTTCGTGAAATACACGCACCCTAATGATTACTCCAATCAGAGAATAACAAATATGATGTCACATAAATAAATATGATGTCATAAATAATATCTCAGAGTTTAACATTCACTGTCAGAGTTTACCACATACTCTGACAGAGTTTACCATAAACACTGATAACTGATGATCAGAGATTATATGTTCCAATGATCAGAGTTTACTTCATTTTCTATCAAAGTTTACCACAGACTCTGACAGAGTTTATCATAAACTCTGATTATCTGCTACTTGCTATCTGGAGTTGAGCTACTTGTCACCATTCCTAATTCAGAAACCAATCTTGTAAATGTTGCTTCACACAGAGGCTTGGTGAATAAATCTGTTAATTGTTGATTTGTGGGAACAAATGCATTTAAATTGTTCCTTCCATGGCATGTTCCCTTATGAAGTGATATCTGATACTGATGTGCTTTGTCAAAGAATACTGAACTGGATTTCCTGTCATTACAATAATTTTTTTATCACAATAAATAGGAATCTTTATAAAGTTCAAGTCATAGTCTAACAGTTGATTTCTCATCCATAAGATCTGTGCACAACAGCTTCCTGAAGCTATATATTCATCATCTGCTGTTGTTGTTGAGATAGATTTCTGTTTCATGCTAAACCATGAGACAATTCTTCCTCATAGAAATTGACAACTGTCACTTGTGCTTTTCCTATCAATTTTATATCCTGCCAAGTCAGCATCTGAATAGCCTATTAATTTAAAGTCAGACTCTCTAGGATATCATGAGCCAAGATTGATGGTACCCTTGAGATATCTAAAAATTCTTTTAACAATAATCAAATGAGGTTCCCTTGGATTTGCCTGAAATCTAGCACATAAACAAGTGGCAAACATGTTGTCTGGTCTACTTGCAGTCAAATAGAGAAGAGATCCAATCATACCTCTGTATGCTGTAATATCTACAGGCTCACCAGTGTCTTGATCAAGCTTTGTTGCTATAGCCATTGGAGTTGTAGCAGATGCAGAGTCTTGCATTTGAAACTTAGTGAGTAGATTCTTTGTGTATTTTGACTGATTTATGAAAATTCTTTCATCAGTCTGTTTCACTTACAACCCTAGAAAATAATTCATTTCTCCCATCATGCTCATTTGATACATGGACTTCATTAGCTTTGAAAATCTTTCACAGAGTTTCTCATTAGTGGAACGAAATATAATATCATCAACATATATTTGAACTAATAACAAATTTTTACCTTGAATTCAGTAAAATAAGGTTTTATCAAGTGTACCACTTTCGAAATCACTTTCAAGTAGAAATTGAGCCAGAGTTTCATACCAGGCTCTTGGTGCTTGCTTGAGTCCATATAAGGCTTTATCCAATCTGTAGACATGATTTGGAAATTTTGGATTGACAAAGCTAGGTGGTTGTTCAACATATACCTCTTCTTCAAGTTCTCCATTTAAAAATGCACTTTTAACATCCATCTGGTAGACCTTAAATTTCTTGTGTACAGCATAAGCAAGAAAGATTCTGATTGCTTTAAGTCTAGCTATAGGTGCAAAGGTTTCATCATAATCAATAGCTTCTTGTTGAGAGTAGCCTTTGGCAAATAGTCTTGCTTTATTCCTTGTTATAATTTCATCAGAGTCTGTCTTGTTTCTAAACACCCATTTTGTGCCAACAATTGACCTATTCTTTGTCATTGGAACAAGAGTCCAAACTTCATTTCTTTCAAACTCATTTAATTCTTCCTGTATTGCAGTAACCCAATTTGCATCCTTCAAAGCATCTTCAACCTTCTTCGGTTCTGTTTGAAAAAGAAAACTATGAAATAGACATTCATTTTGAGTAACTTTCCTTGTTTGCACCACACTTTCTAGATCACCAATAATAAAATCAGACGTGTGATCTTTTGTCCATTTCCTTAGATGTGGATAATTTTTTAAACTAGATGCTCCCCCATGATTTGTGCCTTCATAGTATGATTCCTCAGTAAATGCTGATTCTCCCCCTGAAGTTGTGCTTCCATCAGTGTTTGGTGAATCAGAGTTTAAATATTCAGAGTTTGAATGATCAGAGTTTGAGTGATCAGTGTTTGTGGTTTCAAAGTTTCATTGATCAGAGTTTGTATTTGTCAGAGTTTGGTGAGTCTCTGATATTTCAATAATTGAGTTTGGTTCTTCAATTTCAGTAAGTGATTGATGTTGTTCCCCCTCAACATATGCAAAATCTTCAATTTCCGTTTCAATTATGTCTAAATCAAAGTTTAAGGAATAAGTGTCTAACTCATCATAATTTACCTTATTAGTGTTTATCTCATCAGAGTTTAGTTTATCCGAGTTTGTGTCCTGCAATTTATTTTCAAAACTCAGAGATTCATGAGCATCTTTATCATGTAACCCTGTTATTTTTCCTTCATCAAAAGAGACATTAATAGATTCCATGATTGCCCTGGTCCTTAGATTAAACACTTTGAATGCCCTTGAAGAGGTTTTAGAAGTTGTTGCATAACTAACAAAAATACCTTCGTCTGCTTTGAGTTCAAACTTCTTCAGTTGTTGAGGATGTGTTTTGAGAATAAAACACTTGCTTCCAAAGATGTGAAAGTATTTCACATTTGGCTTCCTCCCTTTCATTATTTCATATGGATTCATTCCATGTTTATTTATCAAAGTACAATTCTGAGTAATGCATATAGTATTCACATCTTCTGCCCAAAAGTAAGTAGGTAGCTTTGCTCTTTCTAACATTATTCTAGCAGCTTCAATGAGAGTCTTGTTCTTCCTTTCAACTACACCATTTTGTTTAGGTGTTCCGGGTACTGAAAATTGTTGAATGATTCCTTTTGTTGAGCAGAACTCCTCCATTGCAGAATTCTTACTTTGTTCTATTGTCACTCCTTAAATTCTTTACCTTGTGTGTTGATCCATTTTCAACCATTGCAATATGATCAAAAATTATCTCAGCTGTTTCATCTTTTTTATATGAAAATTACACCCATGTAAATCTTTTATAATCATCCACTATCACTAGAGTATATTTTTTCTTTCCAATGGACATAATGTTGACAGGACCAAATAAATCAAGATGCAATAAATAAATAGGTTGATCAATATTATTTTCAGTTTTGCTCTTAAAAGTTGTCTTCTTTTGTTTGTCCATTTAACATGAATCACAGAGTCCATCAAGATGAAATTGAACTTTTAGAAGACCTCTTACTAGATCTTTTTTCACCAATTCATTTATTTTTCCAAAGTTCAAGTGACACAACTTTTTGTGCCAATTCTAACTTTCCAAAGGTAATGCCTTTCCAAGTAAACAAGTTAAGGGACCTTCAGAGTTTACCTCCAAGCTAGCTTCAAATAAGTTATTATGTTTGTGACCAATGAGAACCACTTTGCCATCCTTTTTGCTTTTCATTTCACAACGAGTTCCATGAAATTCCACAGAATAACCTATGTCTGTCATTTGACTCACACTTAACAGATTATGTTTGAGTCCTTCAACCAGAGCTACATATTCAATGATGACATTTTCAATAACAATATTTTCATATCTCAGTGTTCTTCCTATATTGCCATCTCCATAAGATACTGTTGGGTCAGCCTTCTCCTCAAACTCTGAAAGCAGGGATTTGTTTCCAGTCATATGTGCATAGCATCCACTATCAATTACTAGGATGTTTTTCATATTTCCCTGCAATCATTTAATGCAAATTAGTTAGTAGATTTGGGGACCTAAACAAGTTTGGATCCTCTCTTTTGAAACTTGTTAACTCTTGTAGCAGAAGTATTTTTATCAAAGTTTATGTTGACAGAGATTCCATTATAAGAGTTTGCATTTTCAGAGTTTATACTGTCAGAGTTTACTTTTCTTTTATCAGTTTTAATCACATATGTTTGTTTGACAGCATGATTAGAAAAGGCAGGAGTTTTGTTGAATTGAGGCAACAGTTCATAATAGTCGAAATATAAACTATGTTATTCTTTGCATGTGTGAATTGAATGTCATAAACTACCACAGTGAAAACATGGATTTTGTGGTTTATATCTAGTTTGTTTTCTAGCCTTTGATCTAGGTTTATCAAGTTCCTTCTTTTTGTTTTGTTTGCAATCAATAGCAAGGTGATTTGAATTACCACAAGTAAAACATGTTTTTCTAGGAGTATCATGGATATACTTATAGTTATTCTCCTTGGAAATTCCTACTTTGCCATTTCTATTTCTCTTCACCTTTTTAGGTTTGTTTTTATTTGTGGCTGCCTTTAACTTTTCCTTAAGTTGCTTCTGAGAGAGTAATCCTATATTTATTATTTTATTTTCTGACACAATATTTTCTTTACCTTTGTTTTTATTAGAGCATTCACCAGAGTTATTCTTCTTCTCATTACTAGCTCTAACAAAATTCACATGTTCACTCAATTTTCCTTTTGTGTGTATCCTAGTACGTGTCTCTTTATTAGATTCATAACCTAGGGAAGATGTCCAATTCTTGTTAGAAAGCATTTGTTGAACTTTCTTGCCAAAGTTTGTCCAAACTCTGAAAATCTCCTTTTCTTTAGCTATCTCAGATTTTAAATATTCAACTTATATTTTTAACTGAGTTTGCATGTGTATAGCATTCTCACACTCTTTCTTAGTGCTAAGCATGTTAGAATTTTTAGATTCAAGAAAATCATTCCTAGTAGTCAGAGTTTGTATCTCAGATTTTAATCTTTCATTCTCAAGAGACTGTGATTTAAAGCTAACATGCAAAGTTCTGAGAAAAAAGAATTTAATTCATGGATATTTCAGTATTGATATTAAAGATATAGTCTGGTACCTTATCAAAGTTTAGGATGGGAGCATCAGTGTTTTCCATGAGAGCATAATTTGTTTCTTCTTCAGAGTCTGAGGAATCCATCCAATCTTTTTTTGATGTTATGAGTGCTTTCCCAGATTCCTTGCTTCTGCACTCAGTAACAAAGTGTTCCATCTTGTTACACTTGTAACACTTGATCTTTGATTTGTCAAGAGTTTTTGATTTTCCATCTCTATCTTCTCTTTTTCTGAATCTATCTTTCTTCTCTAATTCTCCATGCTTCTTCTGGAAGTTCCATTGCTTTCTTTACTTCTTATATTTCATCTTCTTGAAGCCTTTGACAATCATAGCAACCATTTCCATCATGTCAGAGTCTGTGGAGTCATCAGAGTTTGCATCAGAGTTTGTCTCAGACTCTGATTCACTACTTTCTTTGATTATTACAACTCTTCATTTTCTTGTTGAAAGTTTCAAGGCTTTCTCTTTTGGTTCTTCAACTTTAGTCTCAACATTCAAGGCAATAGATTTTTCCTTGCTACTTTTCCTTTTCTTCCTTTACTGTAATTCCAGATCATGAGTTTTCAATCTTCCATAGACTTCATTTAGAGACATCTCATCCAAATCAGCGATATCTCTTATTAAGGATGTTTGTAGATCCCATTCTTCAGGAAGAGCCCTTAAAAACTTGGTGTTTGAATCTTCATTATCATACACCTCATCCACCAAAGCCAAATTATTCAACAAAGTTAGAAATCTATCATAGATATCTGTGAGAGACTCATTCTATTTTGCCTCAAAATATTCATGTTCTTGAATTACCATAGATCTTCTGTTTTTCTTTATCTCCTTGGTTCCTTGACATTAAACCTCTAGTGCATCCCAGATTTCTTTGGCAGTTTTACATGCAATTACCATGTTAGACAACACATACTCAAGAATATTATGTAAAATATATCTTATATTTGCATCTTTCAAGACTTTTTATTTTTCTTCATTAGTCCACTCATTTTTGTCTTTCAGAGTATAATATTCAAGGACTTGTCTTCCTTCCACTATTGTTGATGGCACCAGTTTGGTTGGTAGATACTGACCTTCATTGATTCTGTCTAAATAATCAGGATCAGTTGCTTCTAAGAACATCATCATCTTTACCCTTCATATAGGGTATTCAGCCTTCTTCAAGATTGGGATTCTGATACTTTCATACTTGTTTTGAGACATGTTTATATTATCTTTTAGTTGTAATTTAACTGCCTGCTCTGATACCAATTGTTACCCAAATAAATAGTCTATTATAGAAGGGGGTTGAATATAATATTACCAAATAATCGACATAATTATGNAACAATGTACGTAAGGCTATAATACGAAGACCTGGATCGAAGTTAGTCGTCTGTGAACCAGACCAGTTGCATTAGGCGTCAGCAGTTTGTGAAAGGAATCTGAGTATTACCTATAGAATAATTGTTAAGTTGAAGAACGTACTTGGAAAGAATGGTTATTTATTAAGGTACGAAAAGTGATTTGTAGAGGCTACAACCAAACAACTAACAACCAAACAGCTCAAAGGGTGCAGGGTGTAAAGCGTCACAACTTTGGTATGAAAAGTTAAAGTTACTGAACTACAGTCGAAGAACGAAAATAGCTAAACAGCCAAACCGCAAGTGACCAAACCGCCAGTGACCAAGTGCAAGAAGTATAAAAGGTTGGTGATCAAATGGTAATTTGACCAAGTCAAATTAACCATCAGAATACATCGACACATGTTATGAATGAATTCTAAGGCAATGTATACAAGGAATTCAAGTCGACAGCTGTACCACAAGGGGACAAAACTCGACACATGCAGTTCTTAAAAGAGTGGAAAATATTCTAAGTCATATCAAATGACTTAGATTTTGACACATGTCTTACAGGGCAATAGAATTCGACACATACTCTATATACTTGAATTAAATTATACTAAGGCAATATAGAGTGAGTGTTAGTCGACACATGATTATACAAGGCAATTGAATTCGACACATAGGTCATATAGGGCAATAGAATTAGACACTCAGCCCCTCAGCCAATCAAATCACAGCAGCCTACTTTATTGATTTAAAGACTACACAAATAAGAAGGTGTGAGCCACTCATTCAAGGGTCATCTTCTTCAACACAAAATATGTAGAGAGCTACTGCCATGGCCGGAGTAAGAGATATAATTTATACATATCCATACCTTGCTCCCAGTCAGATATTAGGACCCGGTTCTTTAATGAAAAATGCTCAGGGCTCCTAGATANAGATATTAGGACCCGGTTCTTTAACGAAAAATGCTCAGGGCTCCTAGATATCACTCCCTACGGAATCAGTTTTTCCTTGTACTAATTTAGATATATTTGTATATGAACTGAGCTTTATATTTTTGTGTTAGTATNCTTCCACCTAACTATGAGCCCTCTTACGAGCAAGGGCTGCTGCCCCCACATGGCTCACATCGGGGGAATCAAGGTTTTTCTGGACTCTACTCGACTGATGATGGAACAACTGATGAGGATGTTAATCCTAGGAGGAGGCGACCTAGTAAGGAGCCCCTTGGAGAGAGGAGTACCCAGCCCCGAGGGCCTCAAAACACTAACTCCACAAANGAAAAATGCTCAGGGCTCCTAGATATCACTCCCTACGGAATCAGTTTTTCCTTGTACTAATTTAGATATATTTGTATATGAACTGAGCTTTATATTTTTGTGTTAGTATCAAAGAACTAATTTGTTCTTTGGAAACCAGTTATATTTTTAACTGGGTGTAGCACCCCTCAGGGTATATATACGAAAGATATATTCCCCGAAACTTGTCTCCATAATTTACTTGCTAATTTTCTAGAACTTTAATGTTTATTCATAAATACAGAAAATTAGTAAGGCAGCCTCCTAAACACTATTCACCTCATGAACTCGAACCACTAACCAAACTCTAAATTATTTATCCACAAAAGATTCGAAAGAATTTTTTAATTTAGTGAGNCCCTTCAAGGGAGGAGTACCCAGCCCCGAGGGCCTCAAAACAATGACTCCACAAACCTACAAGAGAGGATACGAGCTCATGAGGCTGAAGCTCAACGACTAAGGAAAGACCTGGAAAGGGAGTTAGCAAGGAAGCAACGCCCGAGAGCTGAGGGGGCTGGAGGGTCAGCAAGGAATGCATCTATGATAGATNTCCATAGGCTTGGGCCCTTGAAACGAACAAGGAAAATAAATCCAAGGATCAACTGGATTTGTAAGTCCAGCCCACAAGCTCTGTTGAAGCCATAGGCCCATTAAGCCTTTGTTATTAATTAATTTCATAATTAATTAATAAAGGCTTAGTAAAGGACCAAGAAGTCTTTTGAAGGCCCTAATCCTAGAAGGATCTAGAAACCCTATTTATTAATTAATTTTGTAGTTAATTAATAAAGCCTCGATTAAAGGCTTGAAGAGTCCTACGAGACCCATCATCTATGAAAGGCTCTAAAAGCTCAATCTCGAATTNACGGGAGATCCCTCAAATCATGTTCTCACATTCTCTAATGCACTGCTGCTGCAGCCCGTCAATGACGCCATCAAGTGTAGGGCGTTCCCTCAAATCCTGAGTGGTATGGCTCAAAGGTGGTTTAGTCGGCTACCCCCTAACTATGTTGAGTCATTCAANTGTTGGGTCATTCAAAGATCTAAGCAGGGCCTTTGTTGGTCAGTTTATCAGCAGCAAGACTCATGAGAAGAGATCAGCTTCGCTAATGAATATGTATCAGGGAAAGAATGAAACCCTGAGGGACTATATGAACAGATTCACTAAGGAGGCCTTGAAGGTCCTTGATCTAGACCAGAATGTAGCTATGATAGCCCTACAACAAGGGACCTCAGACGAGAACTTCAGGAGATCCTTAGCCAAGAGGGCTCCAGAAAGTATGAATGAGCTCCAAGAGAGAGCTGGAAAGTATATCAAGGCTGAAGAAAGCTTGAAGAAGACTACCAACTCGTTCAAAAACGAGTGGAGTAGCAAAAAACGTAAGCAAGATCAGTATGATGTCGAGGATGAGTACGATGTTGAGGATAAGTCTCTTAGAACCAACAAAGACTCCGACTATACCTCGAGGACGGTTGGCCAAGGGCCTAGGTTCATTGAGTATGTAAGGCTAAACTCACCAAGAAGTGAGATCCTGTTGGACATTGAGAAAGACAGAGAACTTCAATGGCCGAAGCCACTAAGGACTGATCCTAAGAAGAGGAATCAGAATTTGTATTGCAAGTTTCACAAGGATGTTGGGCATGACACAGATAATTGTAGGCAGTTGAAAGATGAGATTGAATTCTTGATCAGAAGGGGAAAACTCAGAAAGTTTATCAAAGAAGATGATAGAAACAACAATGATAATCGACACTATAATGAACAACGAAGGGATTATGATGACCGTGATAAGAAGATACAGCCTCGAGGCCCAGTAATAAATGTGATCTCTGGAGGTCCAACAGCGGCTGGGACTTCAAGTAACTCGAGAAAGGCTTGTGCCCGGCAAGTTCTACAACTTGTGGGGGAAGCACCAAAGAGTGCAAGGAGTGAGATATCAATTTCTTTTGATGATTCTGATTTGAAAGGGGTGAACTTCCCCCATGATGACCCGTTGGTCATAATACCTGTGATAGGCAACTCTTCGGTGAAACGAATCCTGGTGGATAGTGGAGCTTCAGTAGACATCCTATTTCATGATGCATATCTCAAAATGGGGTACACCGACCCTCAACTGACTCCCTCTGACATTCCTGTATACGGGTTCAATGGAGTCGAGTCTAAGGTAGAGGGAACAATTCGATTGTCTGTGACTATAGGGAAGGAGCCCCATGATTCCACTCAAGTGTTGAACTTCCTCGTGATCAAGGCTGTGTCCTCTTATAATGGGATCCTCGGACGAACAGGGATGCATGCGTTCAAGGCTGTTGCCTCAACTTACCACCTCAAACTTAAATTTCCAACTAGGAATGGAGTTGGTGAGGAGAAAGGAGACCAGAAGATGGCAAGGAAATGTTATGTAGCCTCGTTAAGGTCCGACGGAGTCGGGGGGCAAGTACTCCTGATCGAAGGAGCGGATACGTGGAAGTAGTAGACAACTCCTTCAGGAGTTATATTTAGAAGGATTATTAAGTAGAAATAAGGTTCTATGGACCCACTAGGAACCAAGAAGTCGTTACCCCAAGTGGGAAATAACTTGTTATTATGTAAGGGTGGAACCCTCTTTGACTTGAAGATATACTTCAAGATATTTTAATAAAAGTTTATTTAGCATCCTTGAACTCTCTTGTTATGTTATTATTAAACACGAAAACAACTTTGTACCAATGCACATAACGTAAAAATGCAAAAGAGAATGCATGAACGTAATAAAAGTGCCGAGTACTGAAGGGGTTCAAGGTACGAGAATAAAAGATAAAAGCTATGCATGGCCAACACGGGTAGTAAATGGAAAAGCTATGCCTATACTCTTAGGCGCACGACATTGAGGTCTTGACAGACCAGCCCCTTTGAAGCACAATTCGCCCCCATTCCAGGTCTATGGAAGGTCAAACCCTGTAGGGCTCATTGACCTCATTTCAAATCGAAGATTACAGAGCCATGATGCCCCAAGACATTTCGACCTCAAAGGATTTTGAGGCCTAATTCGACTTCAAACGAGGTCGAAGTCTATCTCAGTAAAACATTTCGACCTGGGAGTAAAAACGAGTGTTAGTTCGACCTCATTCCAGGTCGATGGGAGGTCAAACCCTGTAGGGCTCATCGACCTCATTCCAAGTCGAAAATTACAAAGCCTTGAGGCCTTAAGACATTTCGACCTCAAAGGATTTTGAGGCCTAATTCGACTTCAAACGAGGTCGAAAACAATCTCAGTAAGACATTTCGACCTGGTAGGAAAAATGAGTGTTAGTTCGACCTCTTTCCAAGTCAATGGGAGGTCAAACCCTGTAGGGCTCATCGACCTCGGTCCAGGTCAATGGGAGGTCAAACCTTGAAGGACACATCGATCTCAATTCAGCCTCTTGGAAGCCAAATTCGACCTGGGCTTGAAATTGAGGTTTATTAGACCTCAATCCAGGTCTATTTGACCTACAGCTCAAACGAGGTTTGAAACCCCTCAAGACAGTCAGACGAGGTTTGAAACCCTTCAAGTCTGACAAACGAGGTTTGAGACCACTCAAGTCAAACGAGGCCTGAGACCACTCAAGCTAATCAAATTCGACCTGGGCTTGAAATTGAAGTTTATTAGACCTCAAACTAGGTCTATTTGACCTACAACTCAAACGAGGTTTGAAACCCCTCAAGACAGTCAGACGAGATTTGAAACCCTACAAGTCTGTCAAATGAGGTTTGAGACCCCTCAAGTCACTTCAATAAGGCATGAGACCCCTCAAGCTAATCAAATTCGACCTGGGCTTGAAATTGAGGTTTGTTAGACCTCAATCCAGGTCTATTTGACCTACAGTTCAAACGAGGTTTGAAACCCCTCAAGTCAGTCAGACGAGGTTTGAAACCCTTCAAGTCTGTCAAACGAGGTTTGAGACCACTCAAGTCAAACGAGGCCTGAGGCCCCTCAAGCTAATCAAATTCGACCTGGGCTTGAAATTGAGGTTTATTAGACCTCAATCCAGGTCTATTTGACCTACAGCTCAAACGAGGTTTGAAACCCCTCAAGTCAGTTAGACGAGGTTTGAAACCCTTCAAGTCTGTCAAACGAGGTTTGAGACCACTCAAGTTAAACGAGGCCTGAGGCCCCTCAAGCTAATCAAATTCGACCTGGTCTTGAAATTGAGGTTTGTTAGACCTCAATCCAGGTATATTTGATCTACAGCTCAAACGAGGTTTAGAACCCCTCAAGTCAGCCAGACGAGGTTTGAAACCCTTCAAGTCTGTCAAGTGAGGTTTGAGACCCCTCAAGTCACTCAAATGAGGCATGAGACCCCTCAAACTAGTCAAATTCGACCTGGGCTTAAAATTGAGGTTTATTGTACCTCAATCTAGGTCTATTTGGCCTGGTGCTCAAACGAGGTCTGAGACCTTTCAAGTCTGTCAAACGAGGTTTGAGACCCCTCAAATCAGTCAAATGAGACATGAGACCCCTCAATCCAGGTTTACAAGAATATAAAAATATAAATTATTATTATGTAATAATAATAATAATATCCGGGTTGGACTTTATTTGAATAAAATTTATCCGAGTGGGACGCCTCATTTTATCCGAGTAGGACACCCTGAATCGAGGAAATATTTATCTAAAAATTAATTGGGTAAAAATATAAATTATTATTATTTGATAAAAATAATAATAATATCCGGGTTGGACTTTATTCGAATAAAATTTTATCCGAGTGGGACACTTCCAAATCTGAAATCAAATTATTCCAAAATAAATATTATTATTTATTAATGATATTTGGAAAAAATTGAAGTGCAAAAAAAAAAACGATCGACCTCGAATGAGGTCGAAGGTCGACCTCAAAATTGCTTTCGACCTGAAGACAAAATCAATTGCTAATTCAACTTCGCCCGAGGTCGATTTGACATGTCAAATTACCAAAAGGTCACCTAGATTCCGCAGTTTATACAACAGCCCCCTCAAGTTTGAAAACTTACGATAACTCCCTTGAAGTTTAAAAACTTACGAATTCGCCCCTGAAGTTTGAAAGTTGACGATTACTCCCCTGAAATTTGTAAATTGACAAATCAATCCCTGCAAAATTACAAGTTGACCCCTGATGGAAAAATTATATAAAAAATTCCTAAATTATTAGGAATAATTAAGAAATATACCTGTAGGTACATAAAAATTCCTAAATTATTAGGAAAAATACTTGTAGGTACATAAAAAATTCATAAATTATTAGGAATAATTAAGAAAAATACCCGTGGGTACATAAAAAATTCCTAAATTCTTAGGAAAAATACCCGTGGGTACAGAAAAAAATCCTAAATTACTAGGAATAATTAAGAAAAATACTTGTGGGTACATAAAAAATTCCTAAATTATTAGGAAAAATTACGAAAAATACCCGTGGGTACATAAAAAAATTCCTAAATTCTTAGAAAAAATACCCGTGGGTACAGAAAAAATTCCTAAATTCTTAGGAAAAATACCCGTGGGTACATAAAAAATTCCTAAATTCTTAGGAAAAATACCTATGGGTACAGAAAAAATTTCTAAATTCTTAGAAAAAATACCCGTGGGTACATAAAAAAATTCCTAAATTCTTAAGAAAAATACCCGTGGGTACATGAAAAAATTCCTAAATTCTTAGGAAAAATACCCGTGGGTACATGAAAAAATTCCTAAATTCTTAGGAAAAATACCCGTGGGTACAGAAAAAAATCCTAAATTCTTAGAAAAAACATCTGTGGGTACATAAAAATTCCTAAATTATTAGGAATAATTATGAAAAATACCCGTGGGTACACAAAAATTCTTGAAATATTAGGAATATTACGAAAACTACTTGTGAGCACCATACGATCCCTAAAATATTTGGGAAAAATAAAAAAACATATGTGGGTGATACAAAATCATGAAAATTGATTAAAAATGGAAGACAATCGACCTCGATACATATTTGAGGCATAATTCGACCTCAATCGAGGTCGAAATAAAGCCAAATCCATGAGGGCCTAAATCGACCTCAATCGAGGTCGATATCGACTTCAGTTACAGGTATCGACTTTAAGGGATTTTAGAGTCTAAATCGACCTCAATCGAGGTCGAAATCGACTGCATTCAAAGATTTCGACTTCAAGGCATTTTGGAGCCTAAATCGACCTCAATCGAGGACGAATCGACTCCAAACAGGTATTTCGACCTCAAGGATAATTGGGGCACTAATCGATCTCAACCAAGGTCGAAATCAACCTCGGTCACCCTGTTCGACCTCATCGAGGNCGAGGTCGAAATCAACCTCAGTCACCCTGTTCGACCTCGAGGTGTTTTAGAATCCTGTTCGACCTCGACCCGGGTCGAAATCGACCTCAATCCAGGTCGAAAACGACCTCGAGTATGCAGATCGACCTCATGCTGGAAACAAGCCTTTGTTCGACTTCAATCCAAGTCGAAATCGACTTCGATCACACAGTTCGACTTCAAAGGTTTTTGAGACCTAAAATCGACTTCAATCGAGGTCGAAATCGACCTGACTTACAGGTTTCGACCTCGAGGATTCTTTTAGGTCTAATTCGACCTGAAACACACGATTCGACCTCGAGGGTTTTTTAGGTCGATTTTCGACCTCAATCCTAGTCGATTTGGGGCAGAAATGCGAGAACCTTATTTGGAAAATTAACTACGAGTAAAAGTCCGTTGGGGACCGATTTATTTAATATTAATTCTCTAAAAGAATTAATAATAGAAGGCCTGAGCCCAAAAAATCGAGATAAAATTGACTAAAATGAGTTAAAAGCCCGATAAGAAACTGAAAACCCTTTGTAAAACTTTTACGAAAACTCACAAAGTTTTCCCAAAAGTTGGGGGGCAAATGATATGGGTAAAAAAAATAGCCCTAAGGAAATAATAAATATAGCATTTATTATTTCATTTATTAGACCTAGCATGGTCCATAGGCTTGGGCCCTTGAAACGAACAAGGAAAATAAATCCAAGGATCAACTGGATTTGTAAGTCCAGCCCACAAGCTCTGTTGAAGCCATAGGCCCATTAAGCCTTTGTTATTAATTAATTTCGTAATTAATTAATAAAGGCTCAGTAAAGGCCCAAGAAGCCTGTTGAAGGCCCTCATCCTAGAAGGATCTAGAAACCCTATTTATTAATTAATTTCGTAATTAATTAATAAAGCCTCAATTAAAGGCTTGAAGAGTCCTACGAGACCCCTCATCTGTGGAAGGCTCTAGAAGCCCAATCTCGAAGATAAACCTCACCTGCTAGAGTCCAACGAGGACTCTCATTCCTAAGAGGTTTCAACAACCTTACGTCACTAGGAGACTTGGCCTCCAAGTCTCCTAACTCTAATCTGATTCCAAGGCCCTCGTGCGCCTATATAAAGGGCCTAACCCCTCAACATTAGAACTACGTTTTGGCTTGATTCTCTAAACACAACAGAGATACGTAGGCAGTTAACGAGGACCCGAGTTAGTCACGAAACGTTAGTGCAGCCATTAAAGCTCGAAGCTCCCCCAAACCCTAGCATTAATTACGTATTAAAAACACCTCGTTTTTTATCCGTATCAGTGAGTATCATATTCAACCCCCCCTTCTACGATATTTCGGGACCTAACAATTGGTATTAGAGCTCGCTGATTGATATACAAATCAGGATCCGTAGCCCAGTGAAGCTCACCGTGTCGAAGCTGTCTGGACTCAGATTATAGGCCTTGTTAAATAAGTTTAATTATAAACTTTTAATAAGTTTATTTTATAAACTTTTATAAAATTTATTTTATAAACTTTTATTAGTTTATGTTATAAATTTTAATTAGTTTATTTTATAAATTTTAAATAAAATTTATTTTATAAACTTTTATAAAATTTAATTTATAAACTTTTATAAGTTTATATTATAAATTTTAATTAGTTTATTTTATAAGTTTTATAAAAGTTTTTTTTTTAAACTATTTAAACAAAGTGGTCCATTTTCGTAATCAATCCACTCGGCCAATTAGCTCCTGCATCTGGAATTCACGCGCTTAGTGTTAAAGAAAAGTGACTAAGGCAGGATACTAAGATGGAAATTTTATCGACACTTAGTCAAAAAATTTCTAAGTCATAAGACTTGCAAGGACTAGTCGACACATACAAGGCAATATAAAATCGACACCAAGGGGTCAGTTGAAACAATTCGACACTTACTGCTCTGTGAATATAAACTCGACAGGTAAGTCACATGATTAGAAAACTCGACCATTGATGACCAGCTGATCATTGTACACAGTATGTGAGTGTCGATTTTGAAGACCTTGAATCAGTTGGCAATTCTTTTTCGACACCTAAGCCTTGGTCAAGAAAATCGACACCTACCCCAAATTACAGTTTGGTATCCCAAGTTTTGTACTCTTTAATTTTTATTTTAGATTTATTTATTTTTACAGAAAAATTTAAAATTCTTGAAAACTAAATTTTTTCTTAAAAAAATTAATTTACGGTTTTTTAATTTTTAAGAAATTTCAAATATTCTTGAAAATTAATTATTTGTAAATTTTTATTTTTGATTAATTTATTTTCTAAGAAAATTAAAAATTCTATAAATTTAAATTTTTCTTAAATATTAATTCGAGGGTACTCAAAGGGTTTGTAGTTGAAGATTTTTATGTGCATTGAAGACAACTAAGATTGACTGAAGATTATCGAATGAAGTTAATTCTGGAACATTTGAAGAAATAGTGGTATTAATTTCCTCAGAGGTTTACTCCATAGGATCCCACTAATATTTTGGAAGCTGCAAAAGAAGAGATTAATTTGGGTACAGTTTTTGGTTAATTTGGGTTATATTTTTGGATGAAAAATCTTAAGGGTTAAAGTAGTGAAGGGGAACAGACTGGACAACCTGGAATCTCGGTACAAGCCTTAAAGTTTATTCTACAGGGAGATTACAGAAAGTTCGTGCTAACACTACAGATCATCTGGAACACAGGGTTACAGCCAACAAGAATCTAAGGATACAACCACATTGTCTGTAAAAGACCTGTATGTGCTGAAGGCCTATGAACTAGAACAAGAGCTGAAATAGATAATATTTGATAAAGCAGATTGTTAGCATATTCACTGTATTTGTGACCCATGAACCAAATTTGATTGAAGTCAAGGTTGAGAACCTCCGAACAAAACGAATTGATCATAGAAGCTGAATTGAAGATGTTGTAGCTCGAGGTAGTGGTCAAGGTGTTGCATGTGAATTTGACACTTTGGAATAGCCTGAGAACTGGACTGCAAGTCAAGCCTGTAGGGCAACAGGAAGTTCAGTGACATCAGATTCAGACGGAATCCCAATTCTAAATCTAAGGTCCTTACATATAGATTCCATATAGGAGATTTTCAAGAGGCGGTTGCAAGACAGGGATATTTTATATTAAAAAGACAAGATCAGGGTTTGCTACATAGTTTGAAGAAGCATGTACAAGCAAATGATGACAGAGAATGTGTTGGGTTGAAGCAGGAATCTCAAGCATTAGTGAGGATGCAGCAAGGGAAAACATTTGTTGATGAAGTTAAATGCAAAGTTGATTCTATCAGTGACAGTGATGAACTAAATGGATATCTGGCATCAATGACCAATACTGGAGATGAATCATTAAGCACTTCACAGGTACACATTCTAACTAGTATACTTTTATCTAATTCAGAACTGTATGTTTATTAATGATTGAAATGTATTATATTCATGTCAGCATGTTAGCATCTTAGGACTTAAATGCTTAATTGATTGCTAAGAATAAGATTGCATGCTAGGTTTCATGAGTTTAATTAGTACATTTCATACTTGATTTTATATACAGTAAAATGAATATCTAGAATTAGATAGGGTGTTCTAGACGGTTAAGTGTATCCCTAAACATTTGCTGGAACTTGATTTAAATCTTTTGTGATTTAATACCTCTGCTAATGTTGCGAAAATTGCTAAATAGACAAACAGGTCATAGATCAAATATTTTATATTTGTTCTTATTGTGATAAATGACTTGTTGTAGAATTTGATATTTCTCATAATGTCTTATTCAAATATTCTGCATATTCTTGAAATTGTTTATGTGCTTATTTTCATATGATTTGCTCCCACTCACAGAGTTGCACTTAAATGTCATATCAGATCATGTATTGCTTGTTAAGGAATAAAAGATGGTAGAACTATCTAAGTAGTTAGTAAAATTTGTAGATTCGAAGCTTAATATAAAACTGACTTATGTAATTAGAGATAGTTAAAAATGTTAAACGACGACAGAAATGGATAAGACAGAATTCGTAATTAATTTGTTAGTTCTTCTATCCATGTTCTTTTGCATATTGAATCTGTTGTTACCACTACTTAAAGTAATATCTCTAACCCATCTGGACTCAATTAAAGTTGAGTACCAAGAAACTTAATCATTTATGATTGCAGAGTAGGTAACTAAAGGCAAAAGTTATGTGACTTCATGACATTTATTGTTCGAGGCATATGATTAAGATTGAAGCTCTAATATCACAGTTGGTTGAGAAGGCCTCCCCGATGGTAACCTTTGGAGATGACAACAAAGGACGTACAAGGGATTTGACAATCATAATTTAAGAACTGTCATCACTAGAAGCATCTTTCTTGTTGAAGGATTTAAGCACTATCTACAGGGCACTAGGGAATTCTTTATCAAGAGTTTTATGGAAAAGCATTGAAAAGGAAAAGTATTTGATCTCAAACAAGAAGGTTGGAAGCTCACTCAATTGAGAGTGAGGAAATTTGTTCGTAACTGACATGGAATTTGTATGCAAATGTGAAGTGAAATTTTCAGTAAAGCTTCATCAATAAAGAGTTAGCTATGGCATAAGAAGCTCTCACACTTGGTCAACACGACAATGGATTCTCCAACAAAGATGAAATTGGTGAGAGGACTGCTTCTAATGGAATTCTATCTAGAAGGACATTTTGAAGTATGTCACATAGGGAAGTCAATGAAAACATCACACTGAAGCAATTTATGTCAATGAAGAAATATGCTTAGTAGTAGTTGGTGACAACCCTAATTACAAATTGGTGATGTTCGTGCATTCAACAGACAAAATGTCACAGATGGTAATTGATCGCATCAGGTAGATCAAGTTGGAAGCAAAGTAAGTTGTGAGAACTTTGAAGTCAGATAATGGAACTGAATTTCGCGAATGAAGTTCTAAATGAAATTTGCACTGATAAAGGTACTTTGAAGCTGAATCAATTAACACAGCATGCTTCTTTAATCAACAAGATCGTGAAAAGAAATCATATGAGTTAATGGCCAACCAGAAGCAAACCACTGAAATTTTTTCGTGTGTTTGGAGGAAATTGATATTTACTGAAGATTTATCTGAGTATCTTGACAAAGTTAAGACTCAAGGAACAATTTTCCTCGGCTACTCATTAATGATGAAAAACCAGAAGGTGATTAAAAGTCTGAATGTGTCGACCTACTACACCAAGCTCCCAAGCATTCAAATGAAAGACTATTCTGAATCTTTGAAGT
>QRFB01006518.1:20492-34497 GCA_008931105.1 Oenanthe javanica | reverse complement strand
GTCGGTATGCTTATTCGAGCGAAGGTTCAAGGAGCATTCTCTACCTATCGTATGCTATATCTGATAGAAGAAACTATCACCAAACCAAATTCCGTGTCTGTCTGTCTGGTGTGTGCTACTGAAACAATAATCTCATCCATGTGGGGGATTGTTGAAAAATGTGGGTAGAAACCCCACATTGTCAAGTCATTTTGAGCCTAAGTTTGAATGCTTCTTGATTGCGTGCGCGCAACAAGTTATGGTTGGAGTACGTTCGTCTTCGAGAGAGCTTTCCAACGCATATTTAAGTATTCAAAATGATCAAGGAATGGATGAGATATGATTATCCAAAGTTGGTACCTTGAAAGTGGAAATCTAGAAATGAGAACTTGAATCCCACATTGAATTGGAAAAGAGTTTTCCATGCCTTTATATAGTAGAACACTTATGTAGTGTTTAAGATGTGTTAGTATGGTATTGCTCCACCACCCACGTACTCGCAGGGGGGGTGCAAATCATGGGATTTCGAGGGCAAATTCGTGGCTTCTCAAGCCTTCGGGCTTTCCTCGTGGGCGACCTGCGGACACGAATACAGTAAAATTTGGAGGGAATAAATCCGGACCAGTTTTGCAAACTTGCTGTCAAAGAAGCAAAGTTACTGTCAGACTCAAACTTGCTGTCGAAGAAGCAAAGTTACTGTCAGAATTGCTTAACTCATTTCAAAGTTGCTGTCATACAAGGTTACTGTCAAGGAAGTCCTGACAGTAAATTCGGTGGGAAAAGTTGTTGTCGAGTCTTGACAGTAAACTCGGACAAAGTTACTGTCGCGGTATGAAACTTGCTATCGTGCTTGACAGTAAACTCAAAGTTACTGTCAGAAAACCTGATGTCGACAGTAAACTCAAAGCTGCTGTCGAATTTCCACTGTGCATTGGCTCAATATAATAATTCGTTATTTTGTTTTAATAATAAGTATTATTATTAATTCGAAATTGATTACGAATTGATTTTGACAACCGATTTCATTTATTAATTAACGTGTGGTAATTAAGGAAATTGTGCAGCGCACAAGTTTTCCCAGTCTATATATTCATCTCATTCGGTCTTAGGTTTAAGCAAGTCACTCTTCTGTCCTAAACCCTAAACACAATCGTCCCCTTCCTGGTGATAGTTTTATTGCTCTGTTCAAGCTCGCTGAAGGTGCTGTTCTTCGTGACATCAGCGTGTTCTCGTTTTATCCTGGGAGGCTATCGACTCAAACATACGGCGAGAGACGAAATAGCTTTAAGGAGACAGTTTCGCACTAGACTTTAGACATCCTTCATTCCTTACCTTTTCTTTAACAGTTTGTTTATTGTCATACACTATTATGTTGCTTGCACACACAATCACTTGTGATTTATTATTGTGTTTTTGGCAGATTGTTTAACACATTTGACATCTTTAATTCCTTGAATACATGTTGAGAACGGGATTAGTATAACACCTTTGACTCCGTTCACTTGGCATGAATGATATGAATTTTGGCAAGAATGGAATGACTATTCCGGTCAGAATGAATATTTAGGTTTTTCACTTGGACTAAAGAATGAAATCAATCATTTTCTCTCTCATTCCATTCCATCATAATTACTCAATTTTATTCCATCATAAACATGTGGGATAAACCCATTTCTTTCGACACATATCATTATATATTTCTTATAAAAAATTTCCGGGAAACATTTCGTTTATTTTTTTTCATAAACATTTTTTCGAGAAAAATTTTTCCGCTAGTTTTTTTTAGAACAAATTTTCAAGAAATTTTTTAGGAATTGTTTTTAGAGAAATTATTTTCGGGACCTTTTTTCGAGAAATTTTTCCCGGAAACATTTTTCGAGAAATTTTCTCCAAGATTTTTTTTTCCTGACATTTTTTTTCAAAAATTTTTCCCAGGAACTTTTTTTGAGAAATTCTTTCGGGAATTTTTTTCCGGGAAGTATTTTCGAGAAAATTTTTCTGAAATTTTTTTACGAGAATTTTTTTCGAGAAATATTTTTCTAGTAGTTTTTTTGGAGATATTTTTCATGAAAGTTTTTTTTAGAGAAATTTTTCCGGTTTTTTTTGAGAAATTTCTCCGAAACCTTTTTTCGAGAAAATTATATATTTCTTATAAATTTTATTTTGGCAATATATATATATATATATATATATGTGATATTTTCGAGAAAAAATATTTGTCGGGGAAGTTTTTTCCGAGTAGTTTTTTGAGAGATTTTTTTTTGAGAAATTTTTTTGGCAATATTTTTTGGCAATATTTTTTTGGCAATATTTTTTTTGAGAAATTTTTCCGAAACCTTTTTTCGAGAATTTTTTTCCAATTAGTTTTTTAAAGGAATTTTTTTTGAGAAACTTTTCCGGGAAACTTTTTTTTAGAAAATTTTTCCGGAATTTTTCTTCGAGATATTAATTCCGGAAATTTTTTTCGAGAAATTTTTTCCTGGACCTCTTTTTCTTGAAATTTTCCCGGGAAGTTTTTTTCGAAATTTTTTTTGCTACAATTTTTTTCTCAAAAATTCTTTTTTTGAATAATTTTTTTAAAATGGATAATCAAACAATGTAATAATTCATTTCATTATGTTCCATTTTAAAAACAATTGGTAAGTGAACAAAGGAATGAAATGATTATTCCTTTCTTTCGCTATTCCATTGCTTTACTTATTCTATTCTTACATGAATTCCATTTCAGCTTCATTCCATTTATGTGAAGTGAACACAACTTTAGTGGAACAAATAAAGAATGATAAAGGCGCAAATATAAAATAACGAAAAAAGTTTGAAATAAAACCATAATTCTGGAACTACTAAATAGGAAATAGCTACCATGCAGCTATTAGAATCAAAAGCTACTCAGAACTAGATGTAAATGTGTTTCTTCCACGAGAATGATTTAATTGGCATTTTACACTTGTTCAAAACCGTCAATAGAAACAAGTGTCTCGGTGTATCTTAGATTTGCAAAAACTCTCTTCTGGAATGTTATAATATATAACCTCTTCCTGCTCATTGTCATTCAAGATGTTATGAAAGACGAAAAATCCAAATGATGTTTTCTGTCCATAGAACTGTCCAGCACCCAAATAACGATATAGCGATACACCCTGCATTAAATTAGCATCAATACTAATTTTTTTGATCCAAACCGACTGACCCTTAACCACATCCAACGTCCATAAATCATATCCTGCTCTATCGATGGTTTCAAAAACCATAGCAACAGAACCTTCGAAATCTAGGACATTTGACCTCTTTCCCCGACTGATGCTAGGGTATGGAACAACACTAAAAACTTGGTTGTGCAAATCAAATGAAATTATTTCATTCATACTACAGAAATACAATACTCCATTTACAAAAGTATCCATTTTGTCGTACAGCCCAATGTTTTCGGGAACAGGACCCTGAAATAGTCTCCAACAATCAGCATTTGTGGAATAAACATGTACTACTCGAGGTATTTCATCAATCCTGAGGACCTTGTAGTCATTAGAGATAGAATCATAACCAAATCCTATAGAAAACATCCACGAGACTCGCGGAGGAGGATCAGACAGTTTCTTGTAGACATATAATGCCATTACAAGAATAAATAAATTTTCAACAACCAGAATATAAAAGACGTGGAATAACAAGACAATTAAAGTACTGCGNATGGATTCCAAAGGTAGATAATTTCACCCAGAAAGTCATGTAGACATATAATGCCATTACAAGAAGAAATAAATTTTCGACAACCCGAATATAAAAGACGTGGAATAACAAGACAATTAAAGTAGTGCAAGGGATAGCTGAACAAACTTTCACCGCTGTCAAAGTGAATGAATGTCAGTCCCTCGTTGTAGTAAGCCGGTTTTTCAATAATAAGTGGATTTGCGATGGCACGCTGGAAGTGAGATTTAACAAAGTTGGGGTTCGAGATTATGGACAGCCATGCCATGCATGCTGACTTGCATCGTAACAATGATTTCACTGGAAGTAACAACAATATTTCGATAAAAATATCTTCAGGTAAATAACGTACAGCCAACTTCGCCATATAGAGCTCACAGTGGCCGGCTGCAAACTTTAGGTTTAAGAGCTCAGAGCACTGAGTTACATAATATATCAAGCGATAACAATGAGAGAAACGGAAAGGTGAAAGTAAATCGCAAATTTGTGATTACTTTCCTGAGGGATGATATTTACTTGTGTAATTTTATTGTAAATATTGCAGTTTTACATTTTATTATGCAAATTTTTAGGATTAATCGGGGTAACTATGAAATCTAAAGAAAAACTTCTCATCAAATCATTGACACTGATTATAAATTATTCTTTCCTTATTCAAAAATAATTTTTTTGTAGGAGTAATTAGAGAATATTGTTTTACGAATATATTTTTCTATTTTAATATAATTTTTTGTGTTTTACAATTTTTTTTGTGTCCTATAATTTTATTTTTTAATATAGAACATAAAATTTATACCTTTTTCTTAAAGAAAAAAGAAACATGTAGTGTTGTTTGTTGAATTTAAAAATATAAAATAATTAGTTAAAATAATATTTCATAACACAATTTTTGAATACATAACATATATAATTTTGCAAATATTTTCTCTGTAAAATAAAATAACGATTTGTGTACGTATTTTGTGCATAATCTCTCTTTTTTGTCCTTTTCACTTTTATCTTTTTTCTTGGGTGAGTTATGGTTCTCTTTCCCTTGCGGTGTGACAAACTGAGAAACACCTGTTGGTCCATTAGTAGACTTTGGGCTTGCCAAAGCTATAGGGGTCTGTTGGCAGTAAATTCGAGAAATTTGGGGTGACTAAGCAGATGAGTAATCAGGACAGGTGTTGCTTAGAGGAGACATCTCAGCGCCGCAGGGATATAGGGGTCATTGATTATTTATTTTTGTATTACTTGCATCTTAAATTATTTATTTTGATACTGTTTTGAAATCAATATGTGCCAAAAATGTGTCTCTAGAAATTTGTTTTTTTCAATGCTCCCATTTAATGCTAATAAAGGGCTTGGGGGCCGGCTCTGGCGCCTTCACGAGAGAAGCTAGTTGAGGTCACTGCTCTACCAATTATCGTAACTACTAACATGTTATATTCTAACTTCCACCTGCAAAATGGTTTGTGTTCCCAGAGCTGGATTGAGATGATTATGGACTATGCTATGTACAAAAGAATGATCAACAAAAAAAAAGCCGCAAAATGTCCGGAACGGGTTACAGGAAAACGTTGTCTATCTCAGGTCGATCTCTGTTTACTTTAGAGTTGCAAAAACAATTTGTTCTCTTTCTACTCATAGTCATACAATATATTATGCGAGTTGTAACAACCATCGAGTGACATGAGTGACTTGTGTCCATAAAATGAGCCCTGCACCCATATAGTATATCCATATTTGTCTATGCCATTCTGAATCAGCATTAATACTAGATTTTTTGGTCCAATAAAGCTTTCCGGAAACCTCCTCTAAGGTCCAGAAATCAGTTCCTCGTCTATCATGAATGGATTTAAACACCATAGCAACTGAGCCTTTGAAATCTAGAACATTTGACCTCTTTAATTCCTTGGATACAAGTAGGGAATGGGACTAGTATAGCACCGTCTTTGTGCCAAAAAAAACATAATAATAAGAATGATAAAGGTGCAAATATAAACTAATGAAACAAGCTTGAAACAAAACCATAATTCGATCTAGAAATACTAAATAGGAAGTAACTACCTTACAACTATTAGAATCAAAAGCTACACAGAGGAATGTGTTTCTAAGTTTCCACTATATATAATTGGCATTTTACTTCACTTGTTCAAAACCGTCGATAGAAACAAGTGTCTCGGTGTAGTTTAAAGTTGCAAAAACCTTCTCTTTTGCAATTTTATAATACATGGTCTCTTTCTTCTCATTGTCATTGAAGATGTTATGAAAGATGAAAAATCCATGCAATGTTTTATGTCCATAGAACTGTCCTGCACCCAAATAACGATATAGCGATACACCCTGCATGAAATTAGCGTCTATACTAAATTTTTTGGTCCAAAAGAACTGACCGTAAACCTCGTCCAACGTCCATAAATCATATACGGGTCCAGTGGTTTCAAAGACCATAGCAACCGAACCTTTGAAATCTAGGACATGTGACCTCATTCCTCGACTGATGCTAGGGTATGGAAGTGTACTAAAAACTTCATTGTGCAAATCAAATGAAATCAGTTCATTCATATTGCGAAAATACAATACTCCGTTTACATAAGTTTCAGGCTGGCCGTATAGCTCAATGTTTTCCGGAATAGGACCCTGAAATAGTCTCCAACAATCAGCACTTGTGGAATACACATACACTTCAGGTATTTTATCAATCCTGAGGACCTTGTAGTCATTAGAGATAGAATCATAACCAAAACCTATAGCAAACATCAATGAGCCTCGCGGAGGAGGATCGGGCAGTTTCTTGCACTGCCTGATTGATGGATTCCAAAGGTAGATAACTTCACCCAACAAGCCATGTAGACATATAATGCCGTTACAACAAGAACTAAGTTCCCTGCAACTAGAGTCTAAAAGACGTGGAATAACAATACAATTAAAGTACTGCAAGCCAATAGGAACAGAGTGAATGAATGTCCGTCCCAGCTCGTTTTCCCAATCCAGTTTTTCAATAAGAAGCGGTGATGGATTTTCGATGGCACGCTGGAGCTGAGATTTAACAAAATTAGGATTTGAGATTATGGACAGCCATGCCATGCATACTGACTTGCATCGTAACAATGATTTCACAGGAAGTAACAAAAATATTTTGAAAAAAATATCTTCAGTTAAATAACCGGCGAACTTCGCCATATAGAAGAAAGTGGGATTTATTTTTCGATCAAAAAAAAGTTCAATGGTCGGCTGCAAAGTTTAGGTTTAAGAGCTCAACAGCAACATTTTGGCCTAGCATTTTTCAATTAATAAAGGCTTGCACTGTGTAATAGAAACGGAAAGGTGAGAATAAAGCGCGAACCTGAGATTTACTTCCCTGCGATTATTGTTCGGAATATTGTAAATGAGAAATGATAGGGACCCAAACAATTTTCCAATTTTTTCTCAAATGATGAGTTGTCACGTGGATAAATAGTAAGTTTTCTACTCTAATAATAATATGAGACCCGCATGCATACATATACGCCCACAAATAAAAATTAGTCATGTGTTACGCCACATCATTTTGGGACAATTTTTGGGTCCCTAGCATCGCTCAATGTAAATATTGTAAAGACTTCCATGAGATTACTTGCCTAATTTTATTGTAAATATTGCCGTATTACATTTTGAAAAATGTCAATTTTTTTATTTTTTTTTACAAAAATACGTTTTTAATTCTATATTTTACAAAAATACGATTTTTTTTCGAAAATACGATTTTGAAATAAATGTAACTAAAATTAACATCATATGCAACCACGAGCAACTTCAAACTTTTTTAAAAAAAACAGTAACATTCAGTTATATTTGATTAAAAATCGTATATAAAAAAGTTGCATTTGATTAATTTTAGTTGCAAACCATATTTTTGTAAAAAAAATTTAAAAGATAATAAAATCACAAAAAAATTAAAAAATTAATATTTTTTATAACTCAAATTTTAATAACAAATTTTATTCTAAACTTTATATGTTTAATGTATATTAGAATTATGCAATGATATAATCTTGTTTCAAATTTAGATTTAGATGATTGGATTTATAAATATTATATACATGTTGCATTTATATTATAATTATAATTATTTGATAGTCTCAATTGATTTTAAGTTATAAAGATAAAAATATCATTCTAAAGTTATAAATATATGCAGGTTTTTAAACAGGAACCTTTCTTAAGAAAGGTTCTTATTTGGGCATTGTATGTAATCCTCCCAGCTCCCTCTTTTACATTGAGCAATTTCTCTACCTCAATTTCGGCCCTTCACATCTCCATGAAAATTACATCAATTCATCTATTTTTTATTGGCTTTCCTACTTGAATGGCAGTCTGGAAGTTCTCAGTATACCTGAGTTACAACGTGTTAGAAGGTAGGATTCCACAGCCTTTTGGTCATTTGATTGCTGTAACTCATCTCAATCTTGACCACGCAACCTCTTAAATGGTCCAATTCCAAACTCTTTTGGTCATATATGATAGAACTGCTCTTACTCATCTCAATCTGGGTCACAACTTCTTGAATTGCTCAATTCCAAACTCTTTTGGTCTTGTGACAGCTCTAACTTATCTAGATCATTATTAAATTTATTTATATTGAACCGATATCGATTCGGAACAAACTGTTTCAAAATCAATTATATTTTAAGATTATTAAATTCAGATACAAAATGGAATTCCGGTTCCATACGTGTGAACTGAAAGTGTAAGAGCGCCACATTCTAACTTTTGAACTGCTATGTGCTTAAAAGTTACAACTTACAACTTACATCTTAAGATGCTCCGCAAATTTATAGCCAGAAGGTGCTTTTTGTACTTATCTCACTCTGCTAGTTGCATCTGAAATGTGTACCTCTAAAATGCAAGAGCTATACTATCTATGAAGAGGATAAGACTGCTGAAGCAGCACACAGAGTAGCTTGGGAATTTTCATTTGCCTATTCGTGATCAGGTTAATTTCTACATTTTTTTGGCACACCAGTGATTATTACAAACTAGTTTCTCACAGCATATATGTTTTTAACGCATGATTATGTTACTACGGTCTATGCGTAGATTATGTTACTACCGTCTATGCGTAATGGATGAAATGGAGGAAGCAATGCAAGTAACAGTCTGAATTACCATAGTCATATTTAACATTTAGCAACAACATGATATCTTCAATTGATCGAGGTTTTGATGATGGCATTAACGTTCAGGGGTATGGGTAGAAAAAACGATGGATGAAATAAATGATGCATATCCAATGTGGTACTGGTAGGTTTTGTGGAGATCATAAAAGACTCAATATATTTCTAATGGAATTTACCGATTGCTTCTCCCCTGGCATGCCCAGGTTTTGAACGGACAAGCCTGAATTAATACTTCTGTTCGTGTTCTGTGAGCAACTGACCCTCTGTTTTTACATGTTCATGATAGTGTTTTGGTTATTCCTTACTCTATTAGCTACAGTCTTGAAAAAATCTACTCAAGTTTTTGTTCAAATGTAGCTCCTTCGTCAACAAAAAACAAATTCAAAACAATCGCAGCAAATAATCTGGACTATCGAGAAAAAAATGAAGTAAATAGATTTAAAAAAATCTTTACATTTAAAAAGAATTGTTCTGGAATCAACCAACTAGCAAACAAACAAGCTTAGAGCAAGACCCCTTTTCTTCTAACTGAATTATAATCTGAGAAATCAAATTGCATAACTTACAAACTTTCCAAGAAAGAAATCAGTGGATGATATAAGTTACGGCCAAAGCAAGAAGCATCAGCACATATGCAATTCCTTGGTCAATTGCAGCTCCTACATTCATAGAATAAAGAGAAAAACAACAATCATTCGCCATAAAAATTTATCAATTATTCTAGTCTAAAATGGGTCTGAAAAAATACGATTCACGCCTAATTTAAAACTATAGACTATAATATTTGATACGATTCATGCCCAATTTTAAACTATTGAAAACTACATCCGAAAATGACACAATTAACTCGGATACGAATTAAAACAACCTAAATATTTGAAACTATTCTTTTAAAATTATATTTATTTTAACCAAACTTCACCGAATTTCTAAAATAATAAAAAATCTAAGACATCCCGAAACGAGAAATTGTCACCCCAAATCCCAACCCCACATTCTCGAATCTTGATTTTGCCAAAATTTGCACAACCATAAACAAAATTCCAGGAAATAAAACCTCATTATGCAAGATCTATATAATGTGTGTCAGGGAGAGAGAACAGACCATCATTTGAAGGAGCAGGAGCTGGAGCAGGGGCTTGGGCATTGATGGCAGGAAGTACAAGAGCCAAAAAAAGTGCAAAAATAGCCATCACAAATGACACTCTAAACATCTCCATTATCTGCAGACTGCCCAAACACCCACAAGAGAATTGAACCTAGGAATTAATGTCTCGTTTCACAATTATTTCTTGTGTATGTATAAATTATAATGTATGTATATATACACCCTAGGATTCTGTTTTGTGAAAGATGTAGCATATAGAATGTAACGGCCACCCTGGATTGACCATTTGTGTCAGATTCTAAATGATCCTAGCCGTTGATAGTTGACACGTGTAGGGATGGCAATTGCGGAACGTTCTATGTAACAGTAACAGGCAATGTCGGGCTGGGGTTGGGTGGGCGTGGGGCTCACTACTTGGCACCAACTTTGTACATGCATCAAATCATTGGTTCGGATGATACTATTTTTAAATGTATTTCTTTGTCATTTCATATTTTAAATTTAACCTTAAACTATTGCTCTATCCATCTCATCATTTCTTTGATCATTTTGATGTCGTTTGGGTTTGATTTAAGGTTCCAATTGGGATTTCTTATAACTTATTTATAAGTTGTATTTTTTAACTTATAAATTATTTATACGTTAGTTATAAGTGGAAACTGTTGGAAAATATGGGTATAAGTCCCACATTATCAAGTCATTTTGAACATAAGTTTGAATGCTTCTTAGGTGCGTGCGCGCAACAATTTATGGTTGGAATACGTTCTCCTCTGAAAGAGTTTTCCAACGCATATTTAAGTGTTCAAAATGATCAAGGGATGAGATGAGATATGATGATCCAAAGTTGGTCACTTGAAAGTAGAAAAAATAAGAATGAGAACTTGAATCCCACGTTGAATTGGAAAAGTGGTTTCCATGACTTTATATAGTAGAACACTTATGTAGTGTTTAAGTTGTGTTAGTATGGTGTTCCTCCATCACCTAAGTGCGCGTGAGCGATCTGCGAACACGAATGCAGCAAAATTTGTGCCGAATAAATCCGGACCAGTTTTGCTAAAATATTAATTTCCATAGGGTTTTAGCTCAAATAAATAATTCGTTATTTTGTTTTAATAATAATAATTATTATTAATTCGAAATTGATTATGAATTGATTTTGATAACCGCATTCCTTTATTAATTAACGCAGAATTAATTAGGTAAACGTGTGGTTAATTAGGAAATTGTGTAGCGTACAAGTTTTCCCAAGTCTATATATACATCTTATACGGTCTTAAGGTTTCACTCATCTTATAACCTAAACACAGTCGTCATCGTTACAGTCCTCTCTTCTGGTGATAGTTCTCTTGCTCTATTTTACCTCGCTGAAGGTGTTGTTCTTCGTGACATCATCGTGTTCTCGTTTTATCCTGGGAGGCTATCGACTCAAGCATACGGTGAGAGGCGAAATAGCTTTAAGGATACAGTTTTGCACTAGACTCGAGTCATCTTCTGTTTCATATCCTTTCTCTTTAACAGTTTTGTTGATAGTAATATACTATTCAGTTGTTTGCACACACAATCAATCCTATTATATTATTATATTGTTTGCAGATTGTATAACAATCTTAAAGCTATTTTATTTTTCTATTTGTGATTAACACATACGTGATTTTGTTCGGTGACAAATTAATGGCTAACAATACTATGAATGTTAATGGAGACTTAGTGGTTAATCCCAACGCACATGTAGTGTTGCCTGATGGGGGTAACCAGTCAACGCCAAGTCCCAAACGCACAGATAGTGTTGATTTATGAGGGTAATACTGTTGTTGGACAAGGGCCGATAGGCCAAGCACCTACTGGGCACATAACTGTTGGATAATTTAGTATTCCGTTTGGGCAGAACCAAGTTGGATACTTACATCCAATGATGCAAGGGGTTTAAACTGCATCTATGATGCAAGAGGAGCAAATTGCGCCTACGATGCAAATTGTGGCTACTCAGCCCGTGATGGCCACTACACATCCTGTGCCCGCTGCACATCTTGAGAAACTTGAGAAGTTCAGTGAAACAAACTTCAAATGCTGGCAGCAGAAGATTTTGTTCTACCTGACCACACTGAATATGTCTCGCTTCTTGAAAGAGGAGAGACCCTTATTCACTGCTGAGAGTGATATACAGACTGTGTATGCTGTTGATGCTTGGAAACATTCTGATTATATTTGTCAGAATTATGTGCTTAATAGCTTGGCTGACACATTGTATAACGTGTATTGCACAAAGTCAGCAGCAAAGGACTTGTTGGAATCTCTTGAACATAAGTATAAAATCGAAGATGCTGGAGCTAAAAAGTGAATTATTGGTCATTTTCTTGATTATAAGATGACGGATTCCAAGACTGTGGTCAGTCAGGTGCAAGGCCTGCATGTAATCATCCACGACATTCATGTTGAAGGAATGGTCGTAAGTGAGTCTTTCCAAGTTGCTGCTGTGATTGAAAAACTGCCGCCTGGCTGGAAAGAATTCAAGAACTACTTGAAGCACAATCGAAATGAGATGTCTATGGAGGATCTGATTGTTAGAATTCGTACCGAGGAAAAAAAACAAAGGGTCTAAGAAGAAATCTAATGTTTCCACTAAAAAGACAAACGTGGTGGAGCATGCTCAAAGCTCCAAGTTCAAGAAAAATAACTCTGTTAAAGGGACAAAGCTAGCACCCAACGGAGGAATTTCGAAGCCTTCAAAGTTTCAAGGAAAGTGCTACAACTATGACAAAGTGGGTCATAGGTCTTCTGATTTCAAGAAGCCTAGGAAGCCCAACAGAAGAAAGAAGCAGATATAGTGGATGATATCTCCAAGGATATGTCCGATATAGACCTTTGTGCTACGGTCTCTGAAGTGAATCTAGTTGGCTCTAATCCAAGAGAATGGTGGATTGATACATGAGCAACAAGGCATATTTTTTTTGATAAGATGATTTTTTCTAGGCTCAAAGCTTTCGATGCAGGTGAGAAGCTTTATACGGGGACTTCTACAATTGTACGGGAAGGCACTGTGATTATGAAAATGACCTCTAGGAAGAATCTGACTTTGAAAAATGTACTTTATGTGCCTGATATTCGCATGAACCTTGTGTCTGGTGCCTTGATGAATAAGCATGACTTTCATATTTAATAGAGTCAGACAAAGTTATTTTGTCTAAGAGTGATATGTTTGTAGGCAAGGGCTACTTTTCTGATGGGCTCTTTAGGCTCAATGTAATGTTTATTAAAGACGAAATGAAATGAAGAATTCTTCCGTTTACTTGCTCGAGTCTCCTAATTTATGGCATGCTAGATTATGACAAANTGTTAAAGACGAAAATGAATTGAAGAATTCTTCTGCTTACTTGCTTGAGTCTCCTAATTTATGGCATGCTAGATTAGGACATATGAATTATGACACTATACGACGATTAAGTGTAAAAGAATACATACCAAAATTGAACATCGATTCAAAACATAAGTGTGAAACTTGTGTTGAGGCAAAATTAACGAGATCATCATTTAAACTATGGAAAGAAACACCAAAGTGCTAGACCTAATATATAGCGATATATGTGACTTAAAATTCGCTCCAACTCGAGGAGGTAACAAGTATTTTATTACATTCGTGGATGATTGTACAAAATACTGCTATGTATATTTGCTCAAAAGCAAAGATGAAGCTATAGATAAATTTAAAATCTATAACAACAAACTAAGAAAATTAAAAGGATACGTAGTGATCGTGGTGTTAGTATTGGTGTTCTAGAGACAATACTTTTAATGTTTTATTGAAAATAATAAAGAATTATGTTATGTGATTATTTAATTAATATTTATTATGTCTTTATTTACTGCATCATAAATTGAAAGAATAATAAATGTCCTTGGAATATTAATACATAATATATATCTTTAAGTATGTGACTTAAAAATGAGATTATATTAATAGTATTTTATTCCTAAAATTTCTTAGTCGAGTATTATTATTTAAGGACAATAATAATGCAATAAGACTAGTATATTTATTGACAGATGACCACATCTCATTGGTCATAGGTAT
>QRFB01006518.1:8163-20479 GCA_008931105.1 Oenanthe javanica | reverse complement strand
ATAAGTGTATGTATCAATACATGACACTGGAAAGACCCGCCGTGAGATTCTACATGTTAATAAGTGTCATAAGAAATGTCACAGTGATAATGATGTAATGATCTTCTGACTTGAAATCATTATATTTCTATACGAGAATTAATATACTTTGATTACACTCAACGTTACCTTTAATCGAGTAATGATAAAGGTGAACATTGGGTATGCTATGAATCGTATGAGGAATATGAATGATAGATATAGGATTTAACCCTCCAATTCTAGGAGTGATATTATTGGCCTCTTGATTGAGTGAGACTATGAAATGCATGGCCATGCTCAAATATTGATTTGTTTAAATAGTCTACTCATTGATCAAGGAAACCGAGATTAAACGTTGAAGAGGATGACACTATACATGCCTCGAGTTTGATCTATAATATAAGGTTAAAGGGATTATATTACATGGAACATTATTCACGAAAGGTTTAATTGAATCACCAATTATTATTGTTACTTGGGTAGCAATGATGTATTACTATATGCCGCTCATTATTTATAATTTTATTATTGGATATTAAAATTATAGCCAACATAATAATAACCTAAAGGGCCACACACAAAGAACGTCAAAACGGAGGTTTATTTAAATTACGAATTTAAATATATTATTGTTTATTCGAATTTAATTATTGAATTAATTAAGTGGGACTTGATTAATTATATTAGAATTCGGATTTAATATGAATTATTATTAATTCGAATTTAATCATTGAATTAATTAAGTGGGACTTGATTAATTACATTAGAATTCAGATTTAATAATAATAATAATAACAAAAAATCATAATGGATTTTGGAAATCACATGGATTAGGGTGAGGCCTAAAATCTCTCTCTCCCCTATATATACATAATGATGTATAGTATTAGGTTTAATCATCAGATTTCATTTTAGAGAAAAACCCTAGCTGCTCAACATCAAGAGAGGCTAGAGAGACAAAGAGAGAAGAAGAGACAAGCAATTCGGCTAGTACCGACTCCGGTGATCGTTGGACGATCGGGCATTCGTGTAGACTTTTTTGGAGAGCAGATCTTTGCAATAAAGGGCTGCTGTGATTCGTTTTTGATACGGGGTAAAAGTAAGCCCTAATGACACAATTAATGTGGCATTAATTAAACCTAATCCGGTCCAAAAGAGAGGCCCAATTAATGAGGCTTGATACCCTAGTTAATAAATAAATTCGTAATTAATTAATTGACTAAATATACAGCTAATTAATTATGTCCAACTACATGGAAACTACTCCAAGGAGTAGCCCCCAAGACACCTCAATGAACAAGGAAACATTTTCCTACTTGGAAACTACTTCTATGAACCGGAATCCTTCTAGGAGGTGGCCTGCTCACCAAGGATTCCTAAGCCTACTCTAGTTCCTAGACTCTCCACGTCTATATAAAGGGCCTTACCCCTAATTCTTAGAACTACATTTTTGGCTTGATTTTCAATACGCTTGAGATACGTAGGCATCTTGTGAGGGCAATATTAAGCTACGAAATACAAGCTCAGCCATTAAAGCTCGTTAAGCTCCGACACATATCGCATCAACTACACCCTAGTTTTTAATCCATAACATTTGGTGCCGTCTGTGGGAAGACAACATCAACCATGGCAAGAACACGATGAACTGACGGAGACATCATCCCTACCACGGGTGATCCGACTGCTATCATCCCTCCTGATGAAACTCAAACTACTGAGGTCCCCGTTACCACCGCTATTCCTGCTGGAGCTCAAGATCCTAGCACTCAAAGACTTGGCCCGTTTAGTGAGATCGTCTACTCCACCAATCCTGAGGAAGTCATCCATGGATCCAACCCTCTATCTCAGGTAACTCAAAATCCTTTTATGGCTACTACTCCTCCTAACGCGCAAATTTCTACTATTGTTATCCCCAGTTGCACTGTTGCCCAACCTAGATTTGGGCTCTCCTAAAACTATCCCCCTCCTTACATTAGAGGGTTGGAACCACAAAACTATGAGCGTAGAGTAGAGGTCCGTGAATTCTCAGGACCATACTTAACCGATGATGAAAGCTCAGAAGACACCGATATCAATTCTAGGAGAAGAAGGCAAGGTAAGGAACCCGTAGGAAGCCGGCGTTCACAGTCCCGTAGGACACTAGAATAAAAAATTACTTCCTACGAGGCTGAACTCAAAGAGCTAAAGAAAAGTTTAGATCGGCAGGCTAGATGGCCAACCCCGAGGTATGAAGGCCCCGACGTCATAGAACTGGATGGAACCCCTCGAGGGAAAAGAACGGATATTGCAAAGGCTGACCCCACTGAATTATTGCTACTCGGAGATCCTGATGATCCGACACCACCCTTCACCGAAACAATCATGAACGCTCACATCTCAAGTAAGTTCAAGATGCCCACCATCAAAACTTATGATGGAGCAGACGATCCAGCCAATCACGTAAGAACCTTCTCGAATACTTTGTTGTTACAACCCATCAATGATGCTGTGAAGTGTAGGGCGTTTCCCCAAACCCTAGGGGGCATGGCCCAACGTTGGTATATCCGGTTTCCCCCCAACTCCATTGGTTCCTTCAAAGAGCTCAGTAAGGCCTTCATAATCTAGTTGATAAGCGGAAGAGTGCACGAAAAAACTTCAGCTTCTTTTATGTATCTGGAACAGGGAAAAAATGAATCTTTAAGGGACTATCTAAACCGCTTCACCAAGGAAGCCTTGAAAGTCCCGGACTTGGATGAGAAAGTGGCTATGATAGCCTTACAACAGGGAACGAATGATCCTTATTTCAAGAGATCTCTGGCTAAACATCCACCTGAAAACATGCTTCTTCTCCAAGACAGAGCAGGGAAATACATAAAGGCAGAAGAAAGTATGAAGAAAACCACTATATCAGTGGCGATACATGGGAGTAATAACAAGAAGATAAAAGGTGATCAAGAATATGACGCCCAAGACAAGTACTCTAAGATAGATAAGGATTCAGAGTCCCCCTAAGAAAAATAATTTGGGGCAAAATTTTGCCGAATATGCAAGGCTGAACACGCCTCGAAGTCAAATCCTGATGGATATCGAAAGAGATCGAGACCTGAGATGGCCTAAACCTCTGAAGTCTAATCCTGAGAAAAGGAATAAGAATTCATTTTGCCGGTTTCATAAGGATACCGGACATAACACGGATGATTGTAGACAATTGAAGGATGAAATCGAATTCCTTATCAGAAGAGGAAAACTTTCTAAGTACACTAAGGATGGAAGTCATGATAAGCTCAACGATAACAAAAAAAAATAACGATAGTCGGGATAGGAATCCTCAGCCTAGAAGACCAGTTATTAATATGATTTTCGGAGGATCCACCGTTGTGGGGAATTTAAGAAAAGTATACGCAAGAGAAGTTATGCAAGTCATAGGAGAAGCACCTAAACATGCCAGAACGGAGGCAGTCATATCCTTTGATGACTCGGACCTGGAAGGGATAAAGTTTCCTCATGATGATCCTCTCGTTATTGCCCCTTTGATAGGAAATTCAGAAGTAAAGAGAGTCCTGGTGGACAATGGAGCATCAGTTGATATCTTGTTCCACGATGCATTTGTAAAGATGGGGTACAATGATTCCCAGCTAACCCCTTCGGATGTTCCCATATATGGCTTTAATGGAGTAGAATCAAAAGTAGAATGAACCATTCAACTACCCATGACAATGGGAAGAGAGTCTAGAGAGGTCACTGAGATGCTAACCTTTTTAATGATCAAAGCATCTTCTACGTACAATGAAATCCTTGGAAGAACATGTTTGCATGCTTTCAAGGCTGTAGCCTCAAGTTATCACTTAAAAATCAAGTTCCCCACCAGAAATGGTATTGAGGAGGAAAAATGAGACCAGAAAATGGCAAGAAGTTGCTACGTGGCAGCCCTGAGACTCGATGTAGTCCGGGGGCAAGTCCTACCCATAGAGGACATAGACTCGAGAGAACATGAAGAAAGAAGGGGGAAGCCGAAGACTTGGTTCCAATTCCTTTAGTACGAGGAGAGCCTAAAAAGGTCACCTATATTGGGGCCTCATTAGAAGAGCCTATGAAAGAAAAATTAACAAAATTATTGTAAGAGAATGGGGACTTATTTGCTTGGACAGCCGCTGATATACCAGGAATTGATCCCAAACTGATTACTCATAAATTTAATGTGGATCCGCGATGAAAAGCGATAAAACAAAAGAAGAGGAATTTCACTCCAGAAAGGCAAGAAGCCATAAAGCAAGAGGTGGAAAAGCTCTTAGAGGCTAGATTCATCAAGGAAATTCAATTCCCTGAATGGCTTGCTAATCCTGTAATGGTCAGAAAATCCCATGGTTAGTGGAGGATGTGCGTGGACTTCACTGATTTGAATGATGCATGCCCAAAAGATTGTTTCCCCCTTTTGAGGATTGATGCACTTATAGATGCCACAACAGGACATGACATGTTAAGCTTCATGGATGGCTTTAGTGGATATAATCAGATCAGGATGCATGAGGATGACATTGCCAAGGTATCTTTCATCACTGACTTTGGTGTATTTTGTTATCTTGTTATGGCCTTTGGGTTAAATAATGTAGGAGCCACCTATCAAAGGCTAGTAAACAAAATATTCAAGCATCTCATCGGAAAAATCATGGAGGTCTACGTTGATGACATGCTAGTCAAAAGCCTCGATAAGGCCAACCATATTCAACACTTAAGAGAGGCGTTCGAAGTGTTGAGACATCACATAATGATGCTAAACCCAGCAAAATACGCCTTTGGCGTAGGATCTGGAAAATTCTTAGGAATGGTGGTCTCCAAAAGAGGGATTGAGGCCAATCCTAACAAAATTAAGGCTATACTTGACATGGAATCCCCAAAGACAGTAAGGGATGTCCAGAAATTAACAGGATGAATTGCAACCCTAGGAAGATTTGTCTCAAAGTCTGGGGATAAGTTTCTACCCTTCTTCCAAACATTGAAGAAAGTGAAGAATTTTGTGTGGACGGAAGAAAGTCAGGAAGCTTTCGAAGAACTGAAGAAATACATAACTGAAGCTCTATTATTGGCCAAGCCTAGTCCCAAAGTCGTCTTATAACTGTACTTGGTTGTATCTGATAAAGCCCTGAGCGATGTCCTTATAAAGGAAGAAGAAAAGATTCAAAAACCAGTTTACTATGTAAGCAAGGTCTTGCATGGAGAAGAACTTAACTACTCCAAGATTGAGAAGTTTGCTCTGGCCTTGGTAATGGCCTCGAGAAAATTATGTCCTTATTTCCAAGCGCACAAAATCGAGGTACTAAATGATCAGCCGCTACGGAACATCATACACAGCCATAAGGCAAGTGGAAGATTGATCAAGTGGGCCATAGAGCTAGGAGAGTTCGACATCAAGTATAAGCCTCGAACGCCCATCAAAGCTCAAGCTCTTGCTGACTTCGTGGTCGAGTATACTATTAACAACCAAGAAGTCGGGGGGCAGGATAAGGATAGTGTGGAAGCAACACAAGAAGCAAGACAAACTTCTAAAGAGTATTAGGTGCTCAATTTTGATGGGGTATCAAAAACAAAATCTAGTGGAGCAGGCTTAGTGCTACAAAGTCCTGAAGGATTCATTATTGAATATGCTATTAAGCTTGACTTCCCAACAACCAACAATGAAGCCGAATATGAAGCTCTGATAGCAGGCCTGGGCTTGGCCAAGGCACTAAATGCCAAACATCTCAAAGTCTGTGGAGACTCGAAGCTGGTTATATCCCAAGTAAATGGGGATTTTGAAGCAAGGGAATAAGTTATGGTTAAATACATCCGACTAGTCAAAGCTATAATGACTCAGTTTGAAGAATGCCAGGTTAAGTATATTCCTAGAAAAGAGAATAAGAAGACCGATGCCTTATCGAAGTTCGCCTCATCAGAAATGGATGAGCATATGGGAAGTGTTTACTTCCAAATCTTGAAGACCCCCAGCATCAATGTAAAACTAGTAGCCCCAATAAACATGGGTAGTTGCTGGATGGACCCAATTAATGCCCACTTTCAATCTGGATGGACGCTTGCCAATGCCATGGAAGCCAGAAAACGTACTGTGAGGGCCTTAAGGTACACTCTTATTGATGGAATTCTCTATAAGAAATCTTTTGTTATTCCGTACTTGAAATTCCTAAGGCCAGATGAAGCCCATGAGGCTTTAAAAGAAGTACACGAAGGGATTTGTGGCCAACACTTGGGGGGCAGACCTTTGGCTCACAAAATCACCCGTCTAGGCTTTTACTAGCCTGACTTGTTAAAAGATTCGAAGGATATGTGAGAAGGTGTGACAGGTGCCAAAGACATGCACCAGTCATCAGACAATCTCCTGAGATGTTGACGTCCATCAATTCACTCATCCCCTTTGCAATGTGAGGGATGGACATTCTTGGACCCTTTCCAATGGCTAGCGGACAAAGAAAGTTCCTAATCGTTGCAATTGATTACTTCACTAAATGGATTGAGGCTAAACCACTAGCCAAGATAACCACAAAACAAGTAGCTCAATTTTTCTAGGAAAACATCATATGTAGGTATGAGATACCACGAATCCTGGTGACGGACAATGGCACACAATTCAATAACGAGGAATTCAAAGGATATTGCAATGATAATGACATCGATCTACGTTTCACTTCTGTTTCACATCCACAAGCGAGTGGGAAGGCTGAGGTAGCTAATCGAATCATCTTGGATGGTCTCAAGAAAAGAATCGAGCGTTCTTCTAATACATGAGTGGATGAGCTTTTACCAATACTCTAGGCTTACAGAACTACTCATAGAGTCACTACTGATGCAACTCCATTCTTCCTGGCTTATGGAGCTGAGGCAGTGGTCACAGTTGAAATATCACAAGTATCCCCAAGAATCAAGGACTTTGAGCCCAAGGAAAATGAAGAAGGAATGAAGCTTGCATTAGACTTGATTGATGAAGTCAGGGACAAAGCTCATGCAAAAATCATTGAATATCAAAAGAAGTCGTCTTTCTACTACAACTTAAGGGTCAAAGAAAGGTTTTTCAGACAAGGGGACTTGGTCCTCAGAAAAGCTGAAGCTTCCGGAGTAGGCCCCAAAGGCAAATTAGCCCCCAACTGGGAAGGGCCGTATAAGATAAAACGAGTCAAGGGAGGGGGATCATACATCCTTGAAACCCTAGAAGATGTTGAGGTACCACGGACTTGGCATGCCTCAAACCCGAAGGTTTATTATGTTTAAAGAATTCAACTATGAGTTCTTATATTTAGTAGGAACTTAGTAGAAATAAGGTTCGATCAAATCACTAGAATGTAAGAGCCTTTCGCTCCAGGTAAGATTCTCAATTTGTAAGGGTCGTGCCCACTTAAGCCTCAAAGGCATTATTAATAAAATTCTTAGCCTTATGGCACCTTCGAAAACATATGTGTTTAACCTAGTTTGGCAACCTTTATTAGTTCTACCATGACAAAAGAATAAAAAGCCTATTTGACACTCCGAGTAATGTAAAGTTTTATTTGTTCTTTTATGCTCAAAAAGTATATTTTATCAAATATGCTAAGGCACGAATAAGAAAAACAAATAACAAGGACTTTTTATAGATAAAGAGTCTTAGGAGTACATAAGTTAAAACCAGAAAGGAAAGTACAAGAAATGCAGAAAAAACAAAAGAAACTAAGGGAGATCTTCGATATCTTCATCCTCCCCTGTCTTCTCTTCTCCTTCTACTTCCTTCCTAGTATTCTCCTCGCCTTCTAGAGTGGAGTCAAAGACCCTGTCATAATCATCCAGGGCCTTACCACCCGGCAAGTCTCCTGAACCTGTCCCTCCAGCTGTGGAAGTCAAGGCCAATGGCTGGCCCATGGGACAAGGCCAATGGATGGCCCATGGGACAAGGAAAGAGGCCGGAATGCTTGGCCAAGATGGTGTCGAGGCACTTCTCCCAGGCTTGAGCACAAGTCACCGGGAAGACCATATCGTCATGCTTATCGATAAAAGCATAAAAGTCTTCCGACTCCAAGTACTTGTCGATCGCGGCCTTCTTCCCGACCCTTAGCTCTTGCAGCTCTGCATGGGCCGCCACCAGTTCTTGCTCCTTCTTGAGCAGTTTCTTTTCTAGAACGGCCACTTTTGACTCTGCTTTGGCCTTGCCCTTCCTTTGGGCCTTCTCAGAAAATCACCACGTCTTGGCTTGATGGGCCATGGTCTGAAAGTATATATTGACCTGTTAAAAAAGAATGGCTTAGTAAGAAACTAAGAAAATCAAAAAGCAACCAAGAAAAAAAAATATAGGAAATGAGTGGGCCTTACCATGGCAACAGCTTGGGCCCCCAGAGTCTCGGCCTCTTCGATGTCCGTTTTCAGGATAATTTTGGCTTTGTCAACTGGAGGGATAGAATTCTGCGACCAGTCGATCGCGTTCAGGGTGCTCCCAACAACAGTATCTTGTCGCCTCAAGCCCCAACTAGGCCTCCAAACCGCAGTATCTGGGCTCTCCTCTTCTTCAACTCGAGGCCTCTTTCCTTAGGCCTTGTCACAGGGCTGAAGGAACCCGGGAAGATTGGGCTCCTTAATTGGGCCTTCGAGAGCCTCGCGGGCCTTCATCATTTTGTGGGTCTCTTGATCACCCATGCCCAGATGAAAGTTAATATTTTCCGCAGCTATAAAATAAACAAGAAAATAAACAACTGGACTCAGAAAAGTTGGAAAGAAATGACTAGTAAAAAAAAATACCATTATCGGAAACATTTGAAAGGCCCACGGCCTTCAAAGAAAACTCCTCCAAAATTTTCTTGTGATGGGTCGAGCCCTTATCCTGGCCCAAGTCAGCAATGATGAATTTTTCTTCTGGAGTTAGCTGGATAAAGCCTGCATTCCCATCCTTAACCTTGCAAAATTTGGGCCTAAAGTGGGTTCCCCAGTCTCCTCATTCCCATTCCAGATACAAAAAATTCCTCCGCCAATCTATGTTGTTGTCAGGCAAAGACTTGTTGCAAAAGATTGGGCTCACCCCTTGCCTGTGGCTAATATAGATCCAGCCCAATATATTTGATGGCCTATTTTTAAACTGAAAAATACTTCTGAAGACAGCTACTGAAAGAGGATAATTTTTCCTAAGGCATAAAATACTAAAACAAAGGAGGGTCCACCACGAGTTTGGACTTAATTGACATGGGTTTATCCTAACCTCAGCTAGCAACCTAACTACAAATTAATGAAATGGGAATCTAAGCCCACCTATAAGGGCATCTCTAAAAATGCACAGCCTATTGGGCCTCCAATGGCAGGGCCGGTCTCCGGGCTCGGCCAAAACAAACTTATACCCAGGGGGAGTTTGTACAACTTGGTGAATTTATCGCAATGTATCTGATTTGTGAAGGTGCTAGTAAACCTAGATGCATCTAGTTCAGCTAGGGTAGGAAACTCATCACCCATGGTTTGTAAAAGATCAGAAAGAGAAGAAAAAGTAGAGTTCACGGTAACAATGTTACCTCTTTTCGCCTCCCTGGCAAGTAGTTTTTGTTGAGCAGAATCTTGGTCGGCCATTGATCTTCAACGGATGGAAGCTTGATAAACGAAGAAGATGAAGATTGATCGGAAAAAGCTCGCCGGAAATCACCTTGCCAAAAGAATTCTAGAGAGAAATTTTGAGAGAAATTTGCTAAGAAAGTGAGAAGTGAAAATGAAGTTCTCACTTCACTAATTTATAGCTGATAAGAACGAAAGATCAGTCGATCGAACCCAAAAGTAATTGGGCCATACAATCATTTGGCCTATAAATGGAGGTGGACTAAAACACGTGGAAAAATGTAAAGGGCCAAGGCCTATTAAGCCACCATATTCATGGGGCCTGTCAACTAGAAGTCTAGAAGTGGCCTAAATTGATCAGGATCCTAGTCGAATGAATGACTAGGAACCTTTGTCGACTAGGTGCCAAAATTTAATAAAATTGACCTGGAGTCTCATTCGACCATGATACAATTTGGCTGCTAAAATCGACCAGGAGTCTCATTCGACCAGGATACAATTTGGCTGTTAAAATCGACCAGGAGTCTCATTCGACCAGGATACAATTTGGCTGCTAAAATCGATCAGGAGTCTCATTCGACCAGGATACAATTTGGCTGCTAAAATCGACCAGGAATCTCATTCGACCAGGATACAATTTGGCTGCTAAAATCGACTAGAATCCTGGTCGAATTCGACGAGGAAACCCTATCGACCTGAATTTTATTATGTCCTCAAACCGACCAGGATCCTGATCAAAAATTGATCAGGGATTTCGACCAGGAATCCTGTTCGACCAGGATTTCGTGACAGACTAAAATCGACCAGGATCCTGGTCGAAAATCGATCAGAATTTTCGACCAAGAATCCTGCTCGACCAGGATTCCCTGAGAAACCTAAAACCGACCAGGATCCTGGTTGAATTCGACTAGGAATCCTTGTCGAAAATAGTGCTGAAAAATGCTTAAAAAATCATTAAAAATGATTTAAATAACGAATAAATTCCGGAAAATTCTCTATAAATAGAGTAAAATTCCTAGAAATTAAGGAAAAATACATGTGGGTACAAATAAATTCTGGAAAATTCTCTATAAATAGAGAAAAATTCCTAGAAATTAAGGAAAAATACATGTGGGTACAAATAAATTCTAGAAAATTCTCTACAAATAGAGAAAAATTCCTAGAAATTAAGGAAAAATACCTGTGGGTACAAATAAATTCTAGAAAATTATCTATAAATAGAAAAAAATTCCTAGAAATTAAGAAAAAATAGCTGTGGGAAGAAAAGAATTATGAAAAATTCTTCATAAATGAAGGAGACTTCAACGACAAAATCATAAACCTTAACTTCTACAAAGTATTGCACACTTTACAAAAGTTGGGGGACAAATGATATGGGCTGAAAGTAAGCCCTAAAGACACAATTAATGTGGCATTAATTAAACGTAATCCGGTCCAAAAGAGTGGCCCAGTTAATGAGGCTTGATACCCTAGTTAGTAAATAAATTTGTAATTAATTAATTGGCTAAATATACAGCTAATTAATTATGTCCAACTACATGGAAACTACTCCAAGGAGTAGCCCCCAAGACACCTCAATGAACAAGGAAACATATTCCTACTTGAAAACTACTTCTATGAATCAGAATCCTTCTAGGAGGTGGCCTGCCCACCAAGGATTCCTAAGCCTACTCTAATTCTTAGACTCTTCACATCTATATAAAGGGCCTAACCCCTCATTCTTAGAACTACGTTTTTGGCTTGATTCTCAATACGCTTGAGATACGTAGGCATCTTGTGAGAGCAGTATTAAGCTACGAAACAGAAGCTCAGCCATTAAAACTCGTTAAGCTCCGACACTTATCGCATTAACTACACCCTAGTTTTTAATCCATAATAATTTTTCTGGGCCTCCATTAAACATCATACGGAAAGCTTTGTTAAGGTACAGACTTCTTCACCATAATCATCCAACGTTATACATGGATCCTGCGATTGGGTTTCGATTTTTTTTATTGTTTTTACGTTAATTCCGCTGCGTTTTCATGCCCGAAACCCTTCAATGGCATCAGAGCTACGTGTATAATGGGATGATTTGGTTATGTGTTTAACAGTTTTTCGATGTATGTAAACATATATATGATATGCCATGACTATATATTGATATATATGTTTTATATGATTTTGAATATATGATATTCATGTGTTGTATAATCATGGGATGATTGTGTGTATTGCTGTATGTATATGATACATGTTTGTTCTTGTTATGGAAATCGTATTCGATACGAATTCTGAAACGGCTTCGGTAGATTTTCTGAAATCTGTGTCCAGTGTCCGATTTTCACAAATGATATGTGTTTTCTGACTGGAATCGTGTCACTGAGCAATATTGAAAAATTCAGCTTCACATTTATAAGCCATTTGACGACGTTACAGGCCCTGAAACAACGATTTATTATTTTCTAAAATTTATTTGATTTTTTGAAATTTCGAAATTTATTATATATGATTATATGATATGTTTATATAATCTGAGATATATTACATGTGTTATGTGATAACATGGTGGATGGTTATGACTAAAGACCCATAGGATAGTGGTTTTATTTTNAGATCATTTGCACTGCTTTCTTGATCTTTTAAGTCCTTCAACATCAGAACACTAACTTTCCCACTCATAGGCTGAAATCCAAAGTAATGACCCACACCTTCTTGAAATTTAATATGTTTTTCTTCCAATGGCAAGACTTGATCATTTCCCTCAGTATCAACATATTTTAAAGAAAATTTG
>QRFB01006516.1:4780-22363 GCA_008931105.1 Oenanthe javanica | reverse complement strand
CAAATACTTGGACGTGGTGGAGTCACGTATACGGGGCCAAGTATTTGGATAAGGAAGTCTACACAAATTGAAGAGTGGAATGGAAATATTTAATTTAATTAAATAAAGTATTTATTTATTTATTTATATATTTTATAAATAAAGACATTCTTTATTTATATTATATATATTTATTTAAATATTACTTTTATATTAAATATTTCCAAAGGCATGCTTGGCACGTGATTTTGAAGATAAGATTTGAGTGGACAAGAGTAAAATGTGGAAAAACAAAAAGCAAAAAGAAATAGCAAAAAGCAAAAAAACAACACCTTTTTCAATAATAAAAAGGAAACCCAAGTCTGCATCTTAAGTGTGGATGTGTGTGCATCCGGAAGAGATTTTGAAAAAGAGGGGAGAGAGAAAAATTATTTTTCTCTCCCCCATGGCCAGACTAGATCTTGAATATTTTGGGGCCATGATTTTCTTTATCTACACCACTCCTCTATCTTTCTATTGTAAACACTTGCTAAATCTTGTTTAGAAGATAGGGTTGATTTTTGTCTCCTAGATCTATAACTTGTATATGTTTAGAGGATCCAAGAATCATTTCTTTGTTGTGTTCTTGAGCTTATGTTCTTGAACTTGTTTATAGCATTTACCCCACTTCAATGAATATAAAGACATATTCTTGAATCTTGTTGTGTTGTGTGTTTTCGATATTTTTCTGTTCTTGGCCTTGGTTATTTTTAATGGATTTTTTGAGCTTGAAGAAGACAATGAACAGTAACCGGGTTTGAACTAAAGTAAATTTTTAATTATCCCAAAAATAATTAAAAGTCATAATTTTAATTTGGGAATCGTATTCACCCCCCCTCTACGATCTCCGGGACCCAACATGGGCTTGTGGATTACCGAAGTTGTTATATTTAAGCCAGTTTATTTTGGCTTATTTCAGATTCTGAAGTCGGGACTTGACCCGATTTTCGAAAAAAACTCAGGATTTGACCTGGGTTGTCACAATATATTATTACAGAGTAGTAACTTTTTATTACATTATGTGTATGTGTTGTTAGAAAAATAAACAATGATGCTGCCAGAGAATATTAAGAACAGAGTTTATGTTACTGACATCATCATAGTTTAGGAAGCTGTAGGACAAAGTTTACTTTATTAGAGAATAATCAATCAGAGTTTACTCTAACAGAGAATACTCAATCAGAGTTTAACTAAGAAAGAAACAGACAAATCAGAATTTGATTTGGATAGTGAAGAAGGAATTCAAATTCAATTCTATTACCTTATGGAAACTATTCTTATCATTATCTGTTTTGTAATTATGTTTGTAACTGTGTCTATATAAACACAGAAATATGTTAACATTACAAAAAAACAGTAATTTATTCAAGTTATATCATTCTCATAACCTAACAGCTCTTAAGAACATTGATTTTCTTGAGAGAGTTTTGTATACAGTTTATCTTTAATACAAAGCTGTTCATCTTTTACTTACTTATGTCGATTATTTGGTACTATTATATTCAACCCCCTTCTATAATAGACTATTTATCTGGGTAACAATTGGTATCAGAGCAGACAGTTAAATTACAACTAAAAGATCATATAAACATGTCTCAAAACAAGTATGAAAGTATCAGAATCCCAATCTTGAAGAATGTTGAATACCCTATATGGAGGGTAAAAATGATGATGTTCTTAGAAGCAACTGATCCTGATTATTTAGACAGAATCAATGAAGGTCAGTATCTATCAACCAAACTGGTGCAATCAACAATAGTGAAAGGGAGACAAGTCCTTGAATATTATACTCTGAAAGACAAAAAAGAGTGGACTAGTGAAGAAAAATAAGAAGTCTTGAAAGACGCAAATGTAAGATATATTTTACATAATATTCTTGACTCTGTGATGTCTAACATGGTAATTGCATGCAAAACTGCCAAAGAAATCTGGGATGTACTAGAGTTTTAATGTCAAGGAACCATGGAGATAAAGAAAAACAGAAGATCTATGCTAATTCAAGAATATGAATATTTTGAGGCAAAACAGAATGAGTCTCTCACAGATATCTATGACAGATTTCTAACTTTGTTGAATAATTTGGCTTTGGTGGATAAGGTGTATGATAATGAAGATTCAAACACCAAGTTTCTAAGGGCTCTTCCTGAAGAATAAGATCTACAAACATCCTTAATAAGAGATATCGCTGATTTGGATGAGATGTCTCTAAATGAAGTCTATGGAAAATTGAAAACTCATGATCTGGAATTACAGCAAAGGAATAATAGGAAAAGTAGCAAGGAGAAATCTGTTGCCTTGAATGTTGAGACTAAAGTTGAAGAACCAAAATAGAAAGCCTTGAAAGTTTCAACAAGAAAAGGAAGAACTGTAATTATCAAAGAAAACAGTGAATTAGAGTCTGAGACAAACTCTGATGCAAACTCTGATGACTCCACAGACTCTGACATGATGGATATGGTTGCTATGATTGTCAAAGGCTTCAAGAAGATGAAATATAGGAAGTACAGAAATCAAGAGAACTTCCAAATGAAGCATGGAGAATCAGAGAAGAAAGATAGATTTAGAAAAAGAGAAGATAGATATGGAAATTCAAAAACTCTTGACAAATCAAAGATCAAATGTTACAAGTGTAACAAGATGGAACACTTTGTTATTGAGTGCAGAAGCAAGGAATCTGGGAAAGCACTCATCACATCAAATAAAGATTGGATGGATTCCTCAGACTCTGAAGAAGAAACAAATTATGCTCTCATGGAAAACACTGATGCTCCCATTCTAAACTCTGATAAGGTACCAGACTATATCTTTAATATCAATACTGAAAATATCCATGAATTAAAGTCTTTTTTCAGAACTTTGCATATTAGCTTTAAATCACAGTCTTTTGAGAATGAAAGATTAAAATCTGAGATACAAACTCTGACTACTAGGAATGATTTTCTTGAATCTGAAAATTCTAACATGCTTAGCACTAAGAAAGAGTGTGAGAATGCTATACACATGCAAACTCAGTTAAAAATACAATTTGAATATTTATAATCTGAGATAGCTAAAGAAAAGGAGACTTTCAGAGTTTGGACAAACTCTGGAAAGAAAGTTCAACAAATGCTTTCTAACAAGAATTGGACATCTGCCCTAGTTTATGAATCTAATAAAGAGACACATACTAGGACGCACACAAAAGGAAAATTGAGTGAATCTGTGAATTTTGTTAGAGCTAGTAATGAGAAGAAGAATAACTCTGGTGAATGCTATAATAAAAACAAAGGTAAAGAAAATATTGTGTCAGAAAATAAAATAATAAATATAGGATTACTCTCTCAGAAGCAACTTAAGGAAAAGTTAAAGGCAGTCACAAATAAAAACAAACCTAAAAAGGTGAAGAGAAATAGAAATGGCAAAGTAGGAATTTTCAATGAGAATAACTATAAGTATATCCCTGATACTCCTAGAAAAACCTGTTTTACTTGTGGTAATTCAAATCACCTTGCTATTGATTGGAAACAAAACAAAAAGAATGAACCTGATAAACCTAGATTAGAGGCTAGAAAATAAACTAGATATAAACCACAAAATCCCTGTTTTCACTGTGGTAGTTTATGGCATTCAATTTACACATATAAATAATATCATTGTTTGTATTTCAACTATTATAAACTGTTGCCTCAATTTAATAAAACTCATGTCTTTTCTAATCATGCTGTCAAACAAACATATGTGATTAAAACTGATAAAAAAAAGTAAACTCTGACAGTATAAACTCTGAAAATGAAAACTCTTATAATGGAATCTCTGTTAAAATAAACTCTGATAAAAATATTTCTGTTCCAAGAGTTAATAAGTTTCAAATGAGAGGATCCAAACTTGTTTGGGTCCCCAAATCTACTAACTAATTTTCATTAAATGATTGCAGGGAAATAGGAAAAACATCATAGTAATTGATAGTGGATGTTATGCACATATGACCAAAAACAAATTTCTACTTTCAGAGTTTGAGGAGAAGGCTGGCCCAACAGTATCTTATAGAGATGACAATATAGGAAGAACAATGAGATATGACAATATTGTTATTGGAAATGTCATCATTGAATATGTAGCTCTGGTTGAAGGACTCAAACATAATCTGTTAAGTGTGAGTCAAATGACAGACATAGGTTATTCTGTGGAATTTCATGAAACTCATTGTGAAGTGAAAAGCAAAAAGGATGGAAAAGTTTGAAGCTAGCTTGGAGTTAAACTCTGATGGCCCCTTAACTTGTTTACTTGGAAAGGCATTATCTTTTTAAAGCTAGAATTGACACAAAAAACTGTCACTTGAACTTTAGAAACATAAATGAATTGGTGAAAAAAGATCTAGTAAGAGGTCTTCTAAAAGTTCAATTTTATCCTGATGGACTCCGTGATTCAAGTCAAAAGGCCAAACAAAAGAAGACATTTTTCAAGAGCAAAACTGAAAATAATATTGATCAACATATTCATCTATTGCATCTTGATTTATTTGGACCTATCAACATTATGTCCATTGGAAAGAAGAAATATACTCTAGTGATAGTGGATGATTATAAAAGATTTACATGGGTGTACTTTTTATATAAAAAGGATGAAACAGCTGAGATAATTTTTGATCATATTACAATGATTGAAAATGGATCAACACACAAGGTAAAGAATTTAAGGAGTGACAATGGAACAAATTAAGAATTCTGCAATGGAGGAGTTCTGCTTAACAAAAGGAATCATTCAACAATTTTTAGTACCTGGAACACCTCAAAAAAAATGGTGTAGTTGAAAGGAAGAACATGACTCTCATTGAAGCTGCTAGAATAATGTTAGAAAGAGCAAAGCTACCTACTTACTTTTTGGCAGAAGCTGTGAATACTGCATGCATTACTCAGAATTGCAATTTGATAAATAAACATGGAATGAATCCATATGAAATAATGAAAGGGAGGAAGCCAAATGTGAAATACTTTCACATCTTTGGAAGCAAGTGTTTTATTCTCCAAACATATCCTCAACAACTGAAGAAGTTTGAACTCAAAGCAGATGTATGTATTTTTGTTAGTTATGCAATAACTTCTAAAACCTCTTCAAGGGCATTCAAAGTGTTTAATCGAAGGACCAGGGCAGTCATGGAATCTATTAATGTCTCTTTTGAAGAAGGAAAAATAACAGGGTTACATGATAAAGATGCTCAGGAATCTCTGAGTTTTGAAAATGAATTGCAGGACACAAACTCTGATAAGTTAAACTCTGATGAGATAAACACTGATAAGGTAAATTCTGATGAATTAGACACTTATTCCTTAAACTCAGATTTAGACATAATTGAAACAAAAATTGAAGATTTTGCAGATGTTGATGGGGAGCAACATCAATCACTTACTGAAATTGAAGAACCAAACTCAATTATTGAAATATCAGAGTCTGACCAAACTCTGACAAATACAAACTCTGATCAATCAAACTCTGAAACCACAAACACTGATCACTCAAACTCTGATCATTCAAACTCTGAGTATTTAAACTCTGATTCATCAAACACTGATGGAAGCATAACTTCAGGGGGATGATCAGCATTTACTGAGGAATCATACTATGAAGGCACAAATCATGGGGAGCATCTAGTTCAAGAAATCATCCACATATAAGGAAATGGACAAAAGATCACACGCCTGATTTAATTATTGGTGATCTAGAAAGTGGAGTGCAAACAAGGAAAGCTACTCAAAATGAATGTCTATTTCATATTTTTCTTTCTCAAACATAATCGAAGAAGGTTGAAGATGCTTTGAAGGATGTAAATTGGGTTACTGCAATGCATGAAGAATTAAATGAGTTTGAAAGAAATGAAGTCTGGACTCTTGTTCCAAGGCCAAAGAATAGGTCAATTGTTGGCACAAAATGGGTGTTTAGAAACAAGACAGACTCTGATGAAATTATAACAAGGAATAAAGCAAGACTAGTTGCCAAAGGTTACTCTCAACAAGAAGGTATTGATTATGATGAAACCTTTGCACCTGTAGCTAGACTTGAAGCAATCAGAATCTTTCTTGCTTATGCTGCACACAAGAAATTCAAGGTCTACCAGATGGATGTTAAAAGTGCATTTTTAAATGGAGAACTTGAAGAAGAGGTATATGTTGAACAACCACCTAGTTTTGTCAATCCAAAATATCCAAATCATGTCTACAAATTAGATAAAACCTTATATGGACTCAAGAAAGCACCAAGAGCCTGGTATGAAACTCTGGTTCAATTTCTACTTGAAAGTGATTTCACAAGAGGTACACTTGATAAAACCTTATTTTACAGAACTCAAGATAAAGATTTGTTATTGGTTCAAATATATGTTGATGATATTATATTTAGTTCCACTAATAAGAAACTCTGTGAAATATTTTCAAAGCTAATGAAGTCCAAGTATCAAATGAGCATGATGTGAGAAATGAGTTATTTTCTAGGTTGCAAGTGAAATAGACTAATGAAGGAATTTTCATAAATCAGTCCAAATACACAACGAATCTACTCACTAAGTTTCAAATGCAAGACTCTGCATCTGCTACAACTCAAATGGCTACAGCAACAAAGCTTGATCAAGACACTGGTAAGCCTGTAGATATTACAGCATACAGAGATATGATTAGATCTCTTCTCTATTTGACTGCAAGTAGACTAGACAACATGTTTGCCACCTGTCTATGTGCTAGATTTCAGGCAAATCCAAGGGAACCTCATTGATTGCTGTTAAAAGAATTTTTAGATACCTTAAGGGCACCATCAATCTTGGCTTATGGTATCCTAGAGAGTCTGACTTTAAATTAATAGGCTATTCAAATGCTGACTTTGCAGAATGTAAAATTCATAGGAAAAGCACAAGTGGCAGTTGTCAATTTTTAGGTAGAAGAATTGTCTCATGGTTTAGCAAGAAACAGAAATCTATCTCAACATCAACAGCAGATAATGAATATATAGCTTCAGGAAGCTGTTGTGCACATAGCTTCAGGAAGCTGTTAGACTATGACTTGAACTTTACAAAGATTCCTATTTATTGGGATAATAAATTGCTATTGAAATGACAGGAAATCCAGTTCAGTATTCTCTGACAAAGCACATCAGTATCAGATATCACTTCATAAGGGAACATGTCATGGAAGGGAACAATTTAAATGCATTTTGTTCCCACAAATCAACAATTAGCAGATATATTCACCAAGCCTCTGTGTGAAGCAACATTTACAAGATTGGTTTCTGAATTAGGAATGGTGACAAGTAGCTCAACTCTAGATAGCAAGTAGCAGATAATCAGAGTTTATGATAAACTCTGTCAAAGTCTGTGGTAAACTTTGATGGAAAATGAAGTAAAACTCTGATCATTGGAACATCTAATCTCTGATCATCAGCTATCAGTGTGTATTGTAAACTTTGTCAGAGTATGTGGTAAACTCTGACAGTGAATGTTAAACTCTGATTTTTATAAACTCTAATTTAATTCTACATGTTAAACACTGAGATATTATTTATGACATCATATTTATTTATGTGACATCATATTTGTTATTCTCTGATTGGAGTAATCATTAGGGTGCATGTATTTCACGAAAAACGATTCATATTTATACACAGATACACACACATATGCTGTATTTTGAGAATTGCATTACTCATTACTCTACCACTCAAATATTACCACGTGTCGCACTACAGAGTATGTGCAAATGAGAGGGAATAGTTTAATTCTTATTTTTACTTTAAATTATTCACATGTGTGTTTTATTTCTCTATTTCTCCCTCATTTTCTATAAACCCTAATTTTTCATATCTGCAAATCTCTGTTCTTCAATGGCATCCAATGGTCTCTCTTTCTAAAAATATACATTTGCTACTACAAACTCCATCTCACTCTTGTCTAAGACTGATATTCCACAGGACTTTCATGTAATTCAATTTTTTTTACAGAATAGCTATATTGGGTATGTTCTTCAAGATCCCAATAATTTCTCTGCTCAATCTCTGATCAAAGTTTGGTCAACTGTTAAGTTCAACAATGTTGGTGATGATGAAGAACGAGTAATAACATTCCAATGCAATGGCAAACATTTAATAACTCCTGCAGTAGTTCGACAAGCCCTTCATCTTTCAGAAGTGGTCGTGTATGATGACCTTGTAAGTGATGAACAAATCAAGGCATTCTTTAAAGAAATAGGCTATGAAGGAAGAATGTCTAAGCTGGGAAGTCTGGCAAGGCCCCATTTGAGACGTGAATGAAGTTTCTTTTTTGACTGCATTACGAGGGCTTTCACTACCAAATGCATAAATTTTAATGCAATTCCACAACTATCACAACAGATTGAGTATTCTCTGACCCATAACTTGTAATTTAATTTTCCTTATTTGATTATTAGGCAGTTAGCTACCAAAAATAGTGATGATGTACACAATATATATTTTGCTAGATTTTTACAGTTAATTTTTAGCTATTATTGCCTGATGTAAGTTTTGAAAATGATCAAAGTTTAGTTAGTTTTTGTATGAATAAAAGAATATTTGTTGATCTAACTAGAAAAGACCAAAAGAAGGAAGCTGAAGGTAAACTCTTTAATCTCTTTTATCCCACATGGGTCAGGCTTCTCTTAAATGAAAGGATGCCTACTGTGTATGGGAGGGATTTCCTGTCAGTGACTGTGTTAGGTCCAAATGTGTTGTAGAGGGGGGGGGTGAATACAACTTTTCTAATTAATGAAGCAATAAATACTTTGTAATAAATGCACACAATGATTCAAGGAATATATGTTTTATATATAACTTGAAGGGGTTGCTACAACATTCATTACAATAGTACAACAGAAGTAAAGAGGGTANGATTCAAGGAATATATGTCTTATATATAACTTGAAGGGGTTGCTACAACATTCATTACAATAGTACAACAGAAGTAAAGAGGGTAGTAAATGATACTAAGCTCTGTGAATACTCTCTCTCTCTTTTACAAGTGTTTCTTTTAATATTGCTCACTTTCTAAAATGTTACACGAGTACTTCTATTTATACTATTTGTAATCTATGACTTGTAGTCTTCAACAGATAAGATATGAGTGGTCCAATGTTGTCCACGTAAATCTTATCTTGTCTTGAAAGCTTGGAAATAGCCAACCAGATGATGCCATGTGTCATGTTGAAACTGTCCTCTATGTAGAACTTCTTCTTAGGAATTTCTACTTGTCATAATCTCGAATTCTAAGTAGAATTTCTACATAGGAATTTCTACTTAGGAATTTCTACATAGAAAATTCGAGATAGCCTTCTTCCTGAGTACTTAGAAAATATTTTCACCTCCAGAATTTCTACATNGTATCAATTACCTTGTCTTCAATTTGTATTGATTTCTTTGTGACTTCTTGTTCTTGATTGTCTTCCGGTTAAGTATCTTTTCTTTAGTTGAGTTACATTAGATATAGTGTTACAAGTTTAGACACTCTGCCTTTCAGACTGTGAATCAGAGTTTAGCACCCTTTGAGTCTAACCCAAGTCAAACCCCAAACACTGATCCACAAACACTGATTCCAACCTCTGCAGTCTCCCAAAAGACTGCAGTTATAAAACAAACCTCTTAACAGCAAGGCCCAAGCAACAAAAGAAAGGGAAAATTAGTGATTGAGTCATCTCTAAAGAAAAGAAAGTTGATTGATGAAAATACTGACTCTGATGATAGTGATGATACTGACTCTGAGATTGTCTAACAATGACATTCAAATTAAAGAAGGATAACTCAACTAAATAAATGAGACGAAAAAAGATAAGTAACATTAAAGTCTTGTTCAAATTACAACTGAAATGGAAATTGAAAAACAATACACAGAACTTAATAAATATCTTAAACTAGAAAGAGAATTCGAATCTCGAATCAAAGATCTTTGGAATGATTTCTATCACTTGGATTATTTCATGTCTTTTAGTCAAACTCATATCACTTTATTGGATCCACTCTGATTCACGGTTACAGTATGGTGAATTAGCCTATCTCGCATACCGTGGTCAGGTGAATTTTCCTCAAGTGAGTTAGAGCAACCAAAAGATATGAAGTTTTTCCAACTTCAAGTTCACATTCCTCCGAGCTTTCATTCTAATTCCGTTTCCCCTTCCTAATTTCTTTCTCAGCATCGCGCCTATCTTCTCTTTGTTTTCTGCGCCTCTCTTTCTTTTGTTGTTCTCTTTTGTATACTAGATCATGTAACTGTGCCCATCGAGCATTCAACAGACTTACTGCTTTCATTTCTAGAGGATTCTTGGGTTCTGGATATGGATGTCTGAAAAGTCTTCTGAGTTTTTCCACCTCCTGAGTAGTCCTGATCTTTGGAATATCCTCAAAATTCTTCATGATGAGCTGTGATTTCCAGTGAGTTTTATCAGCCTTAAACTGACAGTAGATCATTTTGGAGTATCTCTTGATACGGTTAGTATTGTAGACACTAGCCGCATCTAACTCCATTTTTCTTTTCTCCTGGACTATCTCAGACAAGTACTTCAGTAGTGTCTGCTTCTCATCAACAAACGTATCCTCTACATCACCCCATTTGAACTCGTCCAGTACTTTGTCTAGAAATGCAACATCTTGAGTCTGTAACAGCCATTTCCTACTCATATNAGCAGCCATTTCCTACTCATATGCAAGAAGGTTTGATTCTGGTCTGCATCAATGAACACCAAGGCATCAGCTGTATCATCTGTGTAAGAGTGAATCCAGTATACACTTTCTCTTCCTGGAACACCAATTGCCTCCCTTATTTCTCCTTGTTCCAGCGGTCTAGAAGGAAGAGTCAGAGCTTCATCTACACTTTTTACAACTTGTAAATATTCCATTTTCTCTCCATCAGCTCTGGCTCAATCTTCACGTTGTCTAGAGGGTTTGGAGCGATAATATCACATTTCCATATTTCGTTGCTTTTCTTGAATATTATCTTCTCAATGAACTCCACTGATTTTTCTTTAACATCAGAAGTGAATCCCTTGCTCATCATTTGTCTACATATCGCTTTTAAGGATTCCACTGATAGAGCCATCAGATCTTCTTCCTCCATACTAACCCTCTTCATTTTTCCATCCACTACCATACGAACAACATCTGGATTGGCTGAGAATTCTGGTCCCTTGTCCTCTGCTAGCTGCATTAACTGATCTCTATACAGAATGCTAAGTTCCTCAGCTTGAGAGTATTGAATTTTAGTTGCTAGCAAGAACAACTCTGACGCAGATCTTCTCGAGATAAATTGATCATCCACGTATAGGAAAGACATTGGGGCTCCTTCAACTAAGGTCAGAATGACTTGCCACTCCTTTACCACTGGTTTATATCCAACACGGACTTTTGAGATCATTCTTTTCAAAGCATTTATGTAGTCTACCGTCATTGGATTTTTCAGGTTCAAGTTATAGAAAAGATCATCTGCCTCCTTGTTATGGACTTCATTTGTACAAGTCCCCATTAATATCTTCCTTGCAACATCCCATTTCTGTCCAATCCTCCGTTTGTCCATTTCAGTCTGTGGATCATCTAACCTTGCAAGCTCATATTCATACTGCTTCTCCTTGAGTTCCACTTTCTTCTCTAAGAAAACAGCCTCTTCTTGCATCATTTTCATTTGAAAGAACTGAGCTTGTTCCAAAGCTAACTGTTGAGCTTTCAGGGTCTCTTCGTCAACAGGTATCTCTTCAGTCTCTCCAGTAGACATCCCAGCACCTCCACCTTGTTCTTTCAAAGATCATTTAATAGCATGTGCTAGGGGCACGTCTTCCATATCAGAGTCTGAATCAACAACATGTACTTCTTCCTGTCGACCGCCAAAGTCAGCGAATGGTTCTTCTTCTTCGCCCATTACTGCTTTACCCTTTCTCTTTCTTTGAGCCTCCTCATCAGTCACTAGCTCACTTTCCTTCATTTGCTCTTCTTCAACCAGAGTTTACTGTTGTCTCGTCTCAGGCTCTCTCTCCCCCTTAGGTGAGTTATCCGGAATATCACCCAGATCCGTAGTTCTTGCAGCATGCTGAGAACCACCATGTGCAGAGTCTGAAGGTTCGGTACCAGCTCCACCAGCACCACCATCATCTGGGGGAGGTTGATTGTATTATTCGTCAAAGCACTCCGGGGGTACCAAATGGCGAATTGCATACATCATTCGACTGATCTCCGTTGCCATAGTATGTATAACACTTTCTACGCTCCCCATCCGTTCATACAGAGTACTGCCCAATACGCCACCAGCATGGCCCAAGTCATTCACCTTGTTTGTGACATCGTTTAATGCTTCCGATTGACTTGCCATTCGTGCTGCGTACTCATCAACAGCTCTCCGGTTATCGCCAACATTTACCCCTAACTGCTCCATTGACTGCCCGAACTGCTTCACCTGATTTTCCATTGCTGTCATACGAGTATCAAGATTTGCAAGAATAAGGGACGGTGTTTGGCTTAGGTGTTCTCGCTCTAAAAATCGTTCTGTCAGTGTTTGTCGCTCAGTTTCGGGCCTTAGAAAGGAAGGTCCCTCACTCCCTAAATGCTCACACACACTCCCTGTCTCACGCTCGTGTATGTCTTCAACAATAACACCAAGAGTAAAAGTAGTACCTGCAGAAACTGGATAAGAAAAGTGAAGAGCAGTTATGGGATCTAAAGATTATGTCTGTTCCTGAGGTGGAATCTCAGGCTGAGAGGCTGCAAAGTGTTCATGTACAACAGCTGAACCGATCCTCTCTGCAGCATCAGTATGTACCAGTGAAGGTACTTTGGAAGCAAATAGAACTTCCGGCCTCTCTGAAGCAACAGGCTCCTCAAAGGGCACAAAATCCTCACCAAAAGTCCTATGTGTAGAATGTGCAAGGGGAGAACCACTCACGTGAGGTGGAGTGGTTGTGATTGACACACTAGGTTTGGACTGGGCTTGTGAAGTAACAGCTTTAGAAATTTTGGCTCGCTTCCTTATTAGGGGCTGCACTTCAGGGTTACTCTCATCAGAACTCTCACCTAATTCTACAGGTGCCGGCCTTTTAACTCCCGTCAACAAGGGTGAAAGTGAAGAAGTCAGGGAATCAGACTCAGAAATTTGGCTATCACCCTGGGATAGATCCTGCGGGTTAGCAGAATCTTGGGCCACGGAATCAGAATTAGATGAAGATGAAGTATTTGTAGTGTGAACAGAGGGTACCTCATGTTCAAAGAAATTACCTCCTTCATTACCTTGGTCAGCAAAGGGGTCAGATTCAGTAGGAGGCGACCTAGGAGGCGGTTGCTGCTCCCTTTGCCCGGTAAAGTACTGACTGAGAGAATGACCCTCTGCTTCTTCATCATCAAGTTGCTCGTCAGGAATCCCTTGAAATGCGTCAGTGTGAGTAGATGGATTCTGAGCATGTGATGATAGTTGTGAAGTCCCCGCCAGAGTAGTGACACCTGCATCATAAGAAAGCCACACTCGAATATTCTCAAGAATGGACATAGGTTTACCCTGATGCTTATCCTGGTTAGCAATTGTGGTTAGTGACTTAGTACCTATACCAAGAGATGCAGAGGCTGGACTCCTAATAAATGCCTGCCTAATTGATAATGCATTAGAGGGTACAAGATTATTAATTAGCATTTGTAAAAAATAGGGATACCAGCAGACAACATCATTGGCTGCAATGTCCCTGGTATCAGGTGATCCCATCATGGCCACAATTTCAGAAAGAACAATTCTTCCATAATTGATGTTTAGTTCACGGGCCAGGGAAACACCAAAGATTTGCATGGGAATAGGAATTTGATGAAAATCTCTTTCGCGTGCACGAAAACATCTAGTGATAGCTTCGAAAAAGTAATTCCATTCCACATGAAAAAATTGTTTTTGAATAGAGGAAGTGGATATGACACCAGTTGGAGGATAACATCCAATTTCCTCAAAAAACTGTAGGCGTTCAGCCGCTGTAGGTACAGGGTCATAAGAATTCCTGACTGGGAAACCAAAAATTCTATTAAAAACGGCCTCTGTAACCTCAAATTCTTGACCTTCTATGGTAAAATTAAAACCATAGGGGGTCGATTTGCTCCCATAAGGAACCGCACTGGTCCATAATTGCTGCAAAGCATCATGAACCAGTGTTGGTTTTGCAGTGAAGGCAGTACTAGCTTTGGAGTACAAATTGAGAAATCGTACCCAAAACTTGAATCGCGGGAGTTGATCACCAATTTCCGTAGAGATATTATAAAAATTGTTTTTAGCAAGAGAAAATTGGTGAGCCATTTATGAAAAATAATTTTCCTTGAATTAAGTGAATTTTACTTGAAAAATAAACAAACAAGGCAGACAAATAAGCAAGGAAAGTAAACGCAAGCAGATTAATCCCTTTTAATTAAGCAAATTAAACTACGGAATTAAACGCAATAAAACGAAATCAATCATAACCTATAATCAAATTACTGCGTGTAAGTGTGTGAAAGTGTATGTATAGTCGCGTGTATATATATATAGAGAATGAAGATGAATAGACACGATGCAAAACACAAAAAACACACAGTGATTAGAGATGCAAATACTAGATTCAGACATAATTTTGACAGTAGTTCGTGGTATGTATAAATATTAACACAGAAACCGCTGTGAAAAAGAAATCGCCTGGGAGGGAGGGTGGAGGCTGTAAAAAATTAGGTTTTAAACAATGGGTAAAAGTGAAAATAAAATCGAGTTAGAGATGTATATATAGGCATTATTGTGAAATGACAAAAATAACCCTATAAAATTAAAAAAAAACCTAAGTACGTACAGAGTAAACTAAGTCGAACATTATGTCAAACATCAAGTCGAACTTCGACTTGAGTTTCGACATAGGTGCTAACTCGAAGTTTTATTCACTTAAAACAATTTACAGTCAAAACCCTCAGGGAAAGCCTATCTCGAACATCAAGTCGATATTCGAGATAAGGTTCGAGATAGAGACTATCTCGAAATTTCCTTAACTGTTAAACAAATTCTAAGTCTTACCAGGGAAAACTATCTTGAATATTCGAGATAGACTCTAAGTCGAACACGTAGTCGAATTTCGAGATGATGTTCAAGATAGACTCTAAGTCGAACATGAAGTCGATTTCAAGATGATGTACATGAAGTCGAATTTCGAGATGATGTTCGAGATAGACTCTAAGTTGAACATGAAGTCGAATTTCGAGATGATGTTCGAGATAGACTCTAAGTCGAACATGAAGTCGAATTTCGAGATGATGTTCGAAATAGACTCTAAGTCGAACATGAAGTCGAATTTCGAGATGATGTTCGAGATAGACTCTAAGTTGAACATGAAGTCGAATTTCGAGATGATGTTCGAGATAGACTCTAAGTCGATCATGAAGTCAAATTTCGAGATGATGTTCGAGATAGACTCTAAGTCGAACATGAAGTCGAATTTCGAAATGATGTTCGAGATAGACTCTAAGTCGAACATGAAGTCGATATTCGTCCCAGACTTAGAATTTTCAAAACTTCACTCCTGGAAGCCTCAACCCGAAATGGAAGTCGAATTTCGAGATGAGTTTTGAGATAGACCCTATCTCGAAATTTTGAAGGTACTTAGTAAAATTTGGCAATTTTTCATGAAAAATAATAATTAAATTTTTCCAAATTAANCAATAATTAAATTTTGCCAAATTAAAATAAATACCAATTCAAGGATTTTTAATAAAAACCATTAAAAGGGACATTCCTTGACAATTCTAAGGCTTTAAATTATATAAAAATTACATGAAAAACATAGAAAAATTCATCTAAAAAATCATGAAAAATTTAGAGAAACATGAATTTAACTCCCTCTATGTTCATGCAATATTATGAGCATAAATTCAAAGTTTTTATCAATAATTTCACTTAAAGCACAATGAATTCATGAAAAATAACACTACATACAATATATAGTAATCATTAGTGAAACATTTTAAAGTCTAAGTCTATAATGATTAAAGAGCATGCAGAAGTGATATTTTTTATAGCAATTTTCTAGATTATGTACATATATTTTCAACTAGGCACAATTAAAATAGGCAAACTACAAGAAGAAAAACATATGTACTTGATCAAAAATGGANGTGATATTTTGAGCAATTTTAAAGATTATTTACACATGTTTTCAACTAGGCAATTAACAAGAAAAACAAACATATGTAAATGATCCAAAACTTGGATTTTACAGATAAGAGAATTTACTAACTTGTGTTAAGCATCCCCAATTCACCAACCAACCTATTGAATGTAACTTCATCAAGCGGTTTAGTGAATATATCTGCAATTTGTTGCATTGTGGGTACAAAATGTAACTCCACAGTCCCCTCCTCGACATGTTCTCTGATGAAATGATACCTGATGTCTATGTGCTTGGTTCTGGAGTGGTCTACAGGATTGTTGGTCATGGCAATGGCACTTGTGTTGTCACACATGATAGGAATCTTCTTGTGCTCCATGCCATAATCTTTCAATTAGTTCCTCATCCACAGTATTTGTGCTACATAGCTTCCAGCATCAATGTACTCAGCTTCAGCAGTAGAAGTAAATACTTTATGTTGCTTTTTACTTTGCCAGGACACCAATCTTCTGCCTAGGAATTGACAAGCACCAGATGTGCTTTTCCTATCGATCCTGCAACCTGCATAGTCTGAATCCGAATAGCCTATTAGATTAAAACCTGTATCTCTTGGGTACCAAATCCCTAGATTTGGTGTTCCCTTGAGATACTTAAAGATTCGTTTGACGGCTATGAGATGTGACTCTCTAGGATCCACTTGGAACCTTGCACACAAACAAGTTGCGAACATGATATCGGGTCTACTTGCAGTTAAATAGAGAAGTGAGCCAATCATACCTCGATAGCTTATGATGTCAACTGATTTATCTAATTTGTCTTCATCAAGCTTCGTGGATGTTGCCATGGGAGTTTTAGCTACTGATGCATCTTCCAGATTATACTTATTGAGTAAATCTTTGATGTAATTGGATTGATAGATAAAGATTCCTTCTTTTCTCTGACTGATCTGTAATCCAAGGAAGAAGGACAGCTCTCCCATCATGCTCATCTCATACTTATCCTGCATTAACTTGGCAAATTTCTCGCACAAGCGCTCATTAGATGACCCAAAAATAATATCGTCCACATAGACTTGAACAAGTATTAACTCACTTTTTACATTTTTGTAGAACAATGTTTTATCAATTACTCCCCTAGTAAAATCACTTTCAATTAAGAACAAGGATAGGGTTTTATACCATCGTCTTGGAGATTGTCTGAGGCCATAGAAAGCTTTGAAGAGAAGAAACACAAAATCTTCAAGTTCTGGATCAATGAAGCCAGGTGGCTGTTCCAGATACACTTCTTCTTCTAGCTCTCCATTCAGGAAGGCACTTTTCACATCCATCTGAAAAACCTTGAAATTCTTGTGTGCTGCAAAGGCCAAGAACATCCTGACTGCCTCAAGTCTTGCAACTGGAGCGTAGGTCTCATCATAATCAATACCTTTTTTTAGAATAACCCTTTGCCCTACCAAACGAGCCTTGTTTCG
>QRFB01006515.1:650-37450 GCA_008931105.1 Oenanthe javanica | reverse complement strand
ACAGGAAATAATATTAATTATATTCTGGATTGGATTTTACATTTCCAAATTTCTTTACAAGTACAATAGAAGTTTGTTCCTCTAGCATGAACATAAATTTCTATGATCTTCTACTTGCTTGACTTGTATCTTGCTTCTTCTTTGATCTTGTCTCAGAGTAATGTTTCCTCAGCTCTTCTTCCTTTTCTTCTAACCTTGCTTTTACCAAATCCCTCGCTTCAACTTCCAAAGTGTTGACAGGAGGTGGATCTTCTAAATTCTTTAAAACTTCTATGAGAAATGCAGTTGAGTTTGTCTTTGAGATAGACTTGAAGGCTAGTGATTATCTTTTTGAAAACATANGACTTGAAGGCTAGTGATTATCTTTTTGAAAACATAAACACAGTTATTCTTTTTGGAAAGCCTTTCACTCTGTCAGTGTCATGCATAGACTCTTCTGCTAATTTCTCCATCAGAACATCTTGTATGATCCTCAAAGCATTCTTATCTGATTTAACAGTGGATCTCTTAACTCTGGAAAAGACTTTTCTGATGATGTCAGAATTATTCCTTTTCAGCTTTGTTAGTTCCTTTCTCTTCTCCACTCCATTTTTCTTAAACAAGAAGTACTTGTTCCATTTGGCTCAGTTTGTATGCAAGGCTCAGAATCCTTAATGGTTTCAATTTCTTCAGTGCCATCCTCATTTCTCACATACACTGGATCTTAATAGTATCTGGTTGTCTCCATAAGATATCTTCCAGATGTTTTAATAGCTCTGTTCAGCCTGAATGCATAGATTAACTCAGTCGCTTTAAGATATTCTTTAGTTCTGTTCTTCTTACTTCTAAGTCTTCCCTCTACATACTGCATGAACATTACTTGACTTGACTCCAGACCTTCATTAGACAAAGTTAGATTGTGTAGAGTTGTTGCCTTATAATACTTGACCACCGGAGGTTTCTCAAATGCTTCGACACCGATCTCAATAATCTTCTTTTCAATTAGATCTCTCAGTATCTCATTCGACTTGTGTCCCCCAAAGATGACTTTCCTCTTGAGCACATACAACTCCATTATATTCATTTTCTCGAAGCACTTTGTCGACAAGATTCTCGATCCCAATGTTGTTGAATTGATATACATTTTCCAACCAGATTTGAATGCACTTACTGACACGCTTGTTATTTCTTATGATAGAACATCATAGAACTCACGAACATCTTAAAATTTTTCCTTTATGGTTCTGAAAAGGTCAAGGACTTCTCTGTCTTTCTTTTGACTTAGAGTTATTTCTTTCTTCTTCAACAGACTCCTCACTTCATCCCATTCAGGATCAACTTTAGATTCGATGTCCTTGATTCTATTTCTTCTTTCCATTGCATGTTGAACTCTTCTCCACTTTCTTTTCATTAACACTTGAGCTTGAACTATATCTTGAGTAACAACTTCATCTACACCAACTAGAAGACAATCATTATCAAATGCATACTCCTCAGCAAATTCATCCTCGACATCTATACCTGCAGCCTTTGTTGTTTCCTCTATCTCATTCTTAGTAGGAATATCCATTGGCACATAGGGTTCAAAGATTTCACATTCCTCCAGTTACCTTGTCTAGGCTTGTAAAAAATATTTGTCTCCCCCTGAGTTATGTGTTCCATAATCATTTATGCTCTAACTTTTTCTTGCTCTCTTCTCTCCCTCTCAGTTGGGTTATCCTCTCTTTCGACCGGAGTATTCTGAGTTGTAGAAGTTGATTGATGAGTAGTAGGAGTTTTCTAAGCCAGCAGCTGTTAGACTAAATATTTAATTTCTTTCATTTCATTTCGCTGCTGCTCTTGCACTTCCAAGATTTTCCTTATAGAAAAATGAATTTCTGTGACTTAGGCCTCCAGATTTAGAATCCTTTAGTTGTGTGCTGTGTGTGCATTGTGTGGGGTGTTTATTTGGTCAGTGGGTATCTCACCACTCACTGTTACTGTTTGTGCACGTCCTTCAACACTCACACTCGGTTGTTCAAGGTCAGGGAATTGAAGATCACTCAGATTAAGTGTTTCGATCATCTCATTGAAAACATCCTGATCTTTTGTACCTGCAAGAAACTCCATATCCCTTCTATGGGTAGGTTGCCTCTCCGCTAGACCGCTTTGGGTGGGGAGAACTCCTTTTTTCAGGAACTGGGGGAATTAGACCCAGTGTGGTCACCACTATGGATTTTGTAATGATTGGCAGAGTTGAAGAATCCGTGATTCCAGCTGAAGCTATTGAAAGCCTTACCTGTTTAGAGGCACCCCGAACAGGTTCTACTACCGAAGCAGCAGATACTCTAAGTATAGAGTCCACATCCCTTCTATGAGTGTGTTGTCCCTCCGCCTGACCTGAAAAGGTGGGGATGACCTCCTTTGAAAGAGCTGGATTTGTAATCTCCAGGGAGTCACCACTCAGGCAATGTAATAAGTGACAAATGAGAGCCTGTGGTTCCCCACAACACCTGTGAAGGCAATACCACTTGAAGTGGTGATGCTGCTGATGCAGCTACTCCATGAATGGAGACATCTTTCCTTCTAAATGAGAGTTGCCTTTCTAATTCACCCACTTGGGGGGGGGACATCCTCACTACGATCTGGAGATGTTGATTCCAAGGGGTCACCATATTTGATAATGTAATGAATGGCTCGTGAGAGTCAGTGATGCCCCCTTCTGTCTGTGAAGATAGGTTCTGAATTGGATTAACCAAAATAGTATTGGTTACTGAAGTAGCTGATAGTGTTTCCATCTCTGTTTCAGTTCCCATACCTTTCAGGAGTTTATCAATTTCGGAATTGAGATTACTAAGAAAAAGAAAGGTCTCAGAGATTGGAGAATCAAGTTTATGGCTCACAGTTGTCTTAGGTTTAAAATTCATTTTTCGAGAAGGCAGAACTGTAGGGGATATTTCAAAATTTTCCTGATTCGGTAGGGATACACTCTTATCATCTATATCAAGTGTTCTTTTTCTATTTTCAGGAGAGATAGGAAGTGTTTGTTGATCTCTGGCAATGGTTAGAATTGGTTGGTTGCCAAGTTCATTGCCAACTTCGAAGGCCACTGATGGCTCATGTGTGTGTATTGCCGTTTGAGGCACAAAAGTAGATATTGTGACAAATTCATCTTGAAGAAAAATAGAAAAGTCAAAATCCAGATGTGTACCTTCTTCCATTTGTTCATCAGATAGGTTAGGGATGTACACATCTGTGGTCTGAGTCTCTTCCACTACGTTCTCAAAAGCTACCTCCTCTGGTGTATTTTTAGGGCTTTGCCTTTGTTGTTCTTTTGCAGGATCTGGTTCTTGTTCATTCTCAGAACCAGCTTCATCCATGATTTCATCGTCTTTTTCAGTTTCTGGATCTTCTTCTTGAGATGCCTCTTTGCTTCCAGAGTCATCTGATGTTTCAGCTTCAGTCTCCTCCTGAGATGTTGCTTCTTCTTCTTCACTTGCTGACTCATCAGTTTGAGAAACATGTTCTTCTTCTTCTTATTTAACCTATCTAAGAAGAGCAAAGTAATCTTGAATAGAATTAGTCATTGGAGCAGGAGTAAACCTGTTTGGATAGTCAGCCTCATCTTGTACCAACAATATTGTTTTGAACTGTAGTGATGGTGATTCTTCCAAAGGACTATTCTGAAATGATTGAAGTTGATCAGCGTTCAGTACTTGATTCAACACCAACTGTAAAAATCTTGGATATAAACAAAATTTCTCCATTTTTGCTTGGTTCTTTAAGATCTCAGCCATGATCAATCTTCCAAAGTTGATTCTGACCTCTGAAGCCACTGCATAAGCAATCACCTTGTTGAATTGAGTTATCCCGTGGAAGCCACCTGTCTTTGGTGCAAAACCATGAGACAAGATGTTGAAAAACAGATTTCACTCCTTGGGTAGATGATGCTTGTAGATCTTCGGGAGATTGTTGTTTTCCCTTGTGCAGTGCAGAAACATGAAGAAGTTGTTTAGGTCTGCATGAGATGGATCATTTTCAAAGTTTTCAGTTGGCAAATTAAGTGCTTGATTGATGTCATTTTCTGTTATTCATACTTTTTGTCTTTGAATTTTGCAAGTGAAAGCTCATATCCCATCTGCAGATGTGTTTGTAACAGACCTGTACACTTGTCTAAGAAGATTTCTATTTAAAGGCACATTAGTGGTTAGTGCATAACGGATTATTGAATCTTCATTTAAAAATTGGGCCCATTTTCCTAACTCGCCTACTTCAGTCCAATCATCTACTAAAATAGATAAATAATTAGTCTTTTTAATTACAAAATGACCTGCCATTTAATTAAAGTTAAATGTAATTTTTATGAATTAAAAATACAAATTAAAGTCGAATTAATTTAGTAAATTACGAACTAAACCCTAATTTTAAAATTACTTGGATTGACTTGAAATTATGATATGATGAACTCCTAGTAATTTTAAGCACATAATTAATTTTATTTTAATTTTTAATTGATTAAAAATATGAGCACACTAGTCAAACTGTTCGAAATATTAAGAAAATGAGTATTTTAAAAACTCAACCAAAATTGATGAGACCACTTGCAAATGAAAGATATGAACGTGGGTTTCACAAATCTAGTTTTAGATTAAAAATCAGACAAGAATTGACTTGGTTATGTTTGATTAAAAATTATAGATCTATGTTGCGCCTTGCCTCCTATTACAGTGTGTATATGTGTATCTATCGCCACTAAATAAAAAGAAATTGAAGTACATTAGGCTATACATACTAATTATGAAAAGAAAAAAAATTGCTTAAGTTATTTGTTGCGACTACACAGTGTATGCACTGTGATGGCGCCACAAAGTTTCTTAGCGCAACAAGATAGGTGAATGTTATTTTTGTTGTGCCTACACAGTGTCTTTACTATGATGGCGCCACAAAACTGTCTATTGCAACAAAATATTTAAGTGGTTTGTTGCGCCTCTACAGTGGTGACACTGTGTACGCACAACAAAACCTACAGGCGCAACAAGTTTTTCAAGAAAGAATTCTAAGTACTTGTGTTGACTTTTGTTGCGCCTATACAGGTAAACCACTGTATAGGCGCCACAAAACACTATAGCGCAAAAAATTACTTGTTGTTTTAAAATTTCAAGTTGCTACTTGATTTTGATACTTATTAAATGATAATATTTATGAATAATTGGTATAAAATAATAATTAATTACTCACAAATATTATTTCACAATATATTTATGAATAACAATTATAACATTATTTGTTAAAATTATTATCATAAATAAATTATACTTCCTTATTATTTTACTTTTATTTTATATATGAGAACAAATATAAATATTCATTCTTTCTATTTAAAATAATTTTAAATAATATTTAAATATATAAGTGCTAAGAATTTATTATTTAAACATAAGCACTTAAATATTTTTCTAAGACCAAAATTAAATAAATACCAGATTAATAAACTTAGCAGGCATGCACAAGGTATTTATCTAATATTTAATCTTAATAACTGAAAAATAATTTGGTAAATAAATTCACAAGTCCTAAAAATATTGAAATTAATTAACTAGTGAATTTATCAGCTTCAAATTGCAGTTATTGATTATTAACTAATTAGTTAGTAGAATTTAATATCCCAAGTTCACAAACTAGTCTAGTGAAAGTGATTTTATCCAGTGGTTTAGTGAAGATGTCTGCAATTTGCTGCTCTATAGGTATAAAATGTACCTCTACAATACCATTCATGACATGCTCTCTTATGAAATGATACCTGATATTAATTTACTTGGTCCTTGAGTGTTGAACAGGATTGTTTGTGATTGCTATGGCACTTGTGTTGTCTCAAAATATTGGAATTTTGCTCAGCAATAGTCCATAGTCTTGAAGTTGGTTCCTTATCCACAAAATTTGTGCACAGCAACTTCCAATAACAACATATTCAGCTTCAGCTGTTGACATTGCAACTGAGTGCTGCTTCTTGCTATACCAGGACACTAATCTTCTTCCAAGAAATTGATAACTCCCTGATGTACTCTTTCGATCAATCCTACAACCTGCATAATCAGAACCTGTATCTTTAGGGTACCAAATTTTAAGATTCAGACTTCCCTTAAGATACCTAAAAATACGTTTAATAGCTATAATATGTGATTCTTTAGGGTCAGACTGAAACCTAGCACACAAGTATGTAGCAAACATAATATCTGGCCTACTTGCAGTTAAGTAAAGTAGTGAGCCGATCATACCTCTGTAGCTTGTGATGTCTACCCTGTTACCAGGTTCATCTTTATCAAGCTTAGTGGCAGTGACCATAGGGGTTTTGGCTGATGATGCATCTTCAAGACCATATTTCTTCAATAGATCTCTGATGTACTTGGACTGGCAAATGAAGATTCCATCTTTTCTTTGGCTTACTTGAAGTCCAAGGAATTAATTCAGCTCAACCATCATGCTAATTTCATACCTACTCTGCATTAGCTTAGCAAATCTACTACACAACTGATCGTTAGTAGAACCAAATATAATGTCATCCACATATACTTGTACTAATATCATGTCATTTTTATGCATTTTATGAAATAGAGTCTTATCTATGACACCTCTAGTGAAACCATTTTCAAGTAAGAATATAGATAGAGTATCATACCATGTTCGAGGTGCTTGCTTTAAGCCATAGAGTGCCTTGAAGAAAAATTACACAAAATCAGTAAATTCTGGATCTTCAAACCCTGGGGGTTGTTCCACATACACTTCTTCTTCAAGTTCTCCATTCAGGAATGCACTTTTCACATCCATTTGATATACTTTAAAGTTGGAATGTGATGCGAATGCCAGAAACATCCTAATAGCTTCAAGCCTTGCCACTGGTGCATATGTTTCATCATAATCTATTCCTTCTTCTTGGGAATAACCTTTAGCAACCAGTCTGGCTTTGTTCCTCGTAACAATTTCATCTTCATCCAGTTTATTTTTGAAAACCCACTTTGTACCAATTATAGACTTTTTCTTTGGCATGGGGACCAGCTTCTAGACTTTTTATCTTTCGAATTAATTGAGTTCTTCTTACATAGCAATAACCCAACCTAGGTCTTCTAGTGCTTCTTCAACTTTCTTTGGCTCTATCTCATAGAAAAACCCAGAGAATAAACATTCATTCTGTGAAGCACATCTTGTTTGAACTCTAGCATTTGGATCTCCTAGAATCAACTCAAAGGGGTGATCTCTACTCCATACCCTATGGCTAAGTAGATTTGCCCTAGATGATTCAGCTTGATTATCATTAAAGTGTTGAGTCTTGTTAGTAGATCATTCAGTTGCTTCCCTTGAGCTGCTGCTTGGTTGAGAATGAGATTCTCTACTACTACTAGTAGTTTCTGTGAATCTTCCACTGTTTCCACTACTAGGGTCAGAATCATCATTGTTGTTATTCTCATTTCAGTGTTATCTGTTCTTTGCAAACTTGGGAGCTTGAGATCATCGAAAGTTACATTCATGCTTTCAATGACCTTTTTATGTTCAATTACATAAACCCTATATGCTTTAGATTCCAGAGAGTAGCCAAGAAATATGCCTTCATAAGCCTTGGATTCAAACTTTCCTAGATGTTCATCATCTTTCAGTACAAAGCACTTTGCTCCAAACACATGAAAGTATTTCAGTGTTGGTTTCTTTTTAGCCATCAACTCATATGGAGTCTTTTCATGATCTTTATTAACCAGGGTACGATTCTGAGTATAGCAAGCTGTGTTGACTACTTCAGCCCAAAAGTATAGAGGTAATTTAGCTTCATTTAGCAATGTTCTTGTTGCTTCAACTAGAGTTCTGTTCTTCCTTTCTACTACTCCATTTTGTTATGGAGTTCTAGGCATTGAATATTGTCTTGATATCCCTTTCTCAATATAGAAATCATTCAGGGTTACATTCTTGAATTCTGTTCCATTGTCAGACCTTATTTTCCTGACAGGCAAATCAGCTTCTAACTCTATCTTCTTTATGTGATCAACAATTGTTTGAGGGGTTTCATCCTTTGAGGCTAGAAATAACACCCACGTGTACTTAGAGTAGTCATCTACAATTACTAGTGCATATCTCTTCCTTGACATCGACATGACATTGACTAGACCAAATAAATCCATATGTAGAAATTGCAGTGGTTCAGTAATGTCTGATGAATCTTTACTTCGGTGAGATGCTTTATTTGACTTCTCATTTTCACATGCTTCACATAAACCTTCTTGACAGAATTCCATCTCAGGTAAACCTCTAACCAATTCCCTATTAACTAAAGAGTTCATTGCCTTAAAGTTCAGGTGTGAGAGTTTCTAATGCCATAACCAGTTGTCCTCTGTTGAAGCTTTGCNCTTCTTGTATAGGGGCTTAGGGACATTTTTTTTAATACATGCGGAATGTCTTGCTTCACAGGACTTTTCTCAACAATTGATTCCTCATGTCTCTTTCCTGCCTTTTTATCATAGTCAAATCATATTCCAGTTTTTTGACTTATGACCTGTTTATCTATTGTCTCCTTAATAAGATTAANCCCTGCAACCACAGATTGATTACTTCTTCTTTGGCACCCAAATTTGATTGGGTCCAAGAGGCTTAGATAAGTAAACAAATTTAGTTGCAGAAATTTTCTAGTCCTTGTCTTTCTCATCGACTGTGCCTTTTCCCTTTGGTTTAGCCTTGACATGTGTGTCTTTAGGATTAGGGACAGGGGCTTCCTTCCTAGACTTAGGAGGACTAGCAGTCTTTGCCCTAACATGTTTTCTATTCATGTTCACATCTGTATTAATGCAGGTACTAGATGATGCATTCATCAAGTTTATGTATGCATACATGATGTTGAAAGCACATGGCATGCATCCTACTTTACCACATGGTTGATGAGGGATAGACATAAAAGGCATGACATACATATTAGAAGTTTCTATTTTTACTACTTTTATCTTTTTTCATGCATGCGTAAGATGACCAGTAGAATTACAATTGTTACAAACTTTTCTAATAGCTTTGGGAGAATAGGCATAATCATTTTTCTTATTAACACCTATCTTGCCATTTCTGTTAGCTTTCTTCTTTTCATCTTTGTTGCCTATTTCAGTTTTAATCTGTTTATTAGGTTCTTCAATTTTTACAGATTTCTTAGGCATCTTTTGTTTATTTTCTTCCTCTTTATTTTGATCCTCAGCAAGAATTTCTTCTTTTATTAAAGATATGCTCTTCATTTAAGGGTTCGATGACAAACTTCTTGTATAGGGGCTTAGGGACATTTTTTTTAATACATGCGGAATGTCTTGCTTCACAGGACTTTTCTCAACAATTGATTCCTCATGTCTCTTTCCTGCCTTTTTATCATAGTCAAATCATATTCCAGTTTTTTGACTTATGACCTGTTTATCTATTGTCTCCTTAATAAGATTAACAGATTTTTTATATGCCTGAAGTTTTAACTCTAACTCAGAAATTTTATTCCTAAGTGCAGTTTCTAATTCTTGGTTGCATTTGTCTCTATTCTGCAGATATTCTATCTTCTGTTTCAGATCTTCTAAGTTAACACATGCAAGCTCTAGTTCTTCATTTCTAGCTTCTAGCATTTTATTATTTAGATGCTAGCATTCTTGTGTGAATGTTAAACATTTCTACACTAAGATTTTCTACAATTTTCTTATAATCAGAATTAGACATGTCAACCGTGGAAAGAAATGATACCTTCGATGACTGAGGAGATACCTCTGAAGAGTCTGCCATTAGAGTAACATTTCCATAAGTCTATTCATCATCGTTGTTTGAATCATCCCAGCTCTTTCCCTCAGCTATATAAGCTCTGCCTTGATGCTTCTTCACCAGTGCATCATACTTCTGTTTGAGTTCGTCATACGACTCCTTTCTTTCCTTCCCTTGCTTAGGCTTCCGGCATTCTGTAGCAAAATGTCCGGGTTCATCATAGTTGTAGCACTTGAACTTACTACGGTATACTATTCTCGTCTTATAACCTCCTTTTCTGTAAGACCCTGAAGACGAACCACCTCGGTTGTTGTTTCTGAAGTTGGAACCACTGTAACTGGTGTTACTCTTATATTTGTACTTAGGGTTCCTTCTAAACCTGAGGTTCTTGAACTTTTCTGCCATATAGGCCATTGTCTTGTTTTCCAACTATTCAAGTTCTTCCATTGAGTAGAAGTCATCTTCATCACCTGGTTGAGTATTTTCTGTAAATTTAGCTTTCAGAATTTCTTCTTTCTCAACTACAGGCTTTATTGTGCTGATTNGGTTCGATGACAAACTTCTTGTATAGGGGCTTAGGGACATTTTTTTTAATACATGCGGAATGTCTTGCTTCACAGGACTTTTCTCAACAATTGATTCCTCATGTCTCTTTCCTGCCTTTTTATCATAGTCAAATCCTATTCCAGTTTTTTGACTTATGACCTGTTTATCTATTGTCTCCTTAATAAGATTAACAGATTTTTTATATGCCTGAAGTTTTAACTCTAACTCAGAAATTTTATTCCTAAGTGCAGTTTCTAATTCTTGGTTGCATTTGTCTCTATTCTGCAGATATTCTATCTTCTGTTTCAGATCTTCTAAGTTAACACATGCAAGCTCTAGTTCTTCATTTCTAGCTTCTAGCATTTTATTATTTAGATGCTAGCATTCTTGTGTGAATGTTAAACATTTCTACACTAAGATTTTCTACAATTTTCTTATAATCAGAATTAGACATGTCAACCGTGGAAAGAAATGATACCTTCGATGACTGAGGAGATACCTCTGAAGAGTCTGCCATTAGAGTAACATTTCCATAAGTCTATTCATCATCGTTGTTTGAATCATCCCAGCTCTTTCCCTCAGCTATATAAGCTCTGCCTTGATGCTTCTTCACCAGTGCATCATACTTCTGTTTGAGTTCGTCATACGACTCCTTTCTTTCCTTCCCTTGCTTAGGCTTCCGGCATTCTGTAGCAAAATGTCCGGGTTCATCATAGTTGTAGCACTTGAACTTACTACGGTATACTATTCTCGTTTTATAACCTCCTTTTCTGTAAGACCCTGAAGACGAACCACCTCGGTTGTTGTTTCTGAAGTTGGAACCACTGTAACTGGTGTTACTCTTATATTTGTACTTAGGGTTCCTTCTAAACCTGAGGTTCTTGAACTTTTCTGCCATATAGGCCATTGTCTTGTTTTCCAACTATTCAAGTTCTTCCATTGAGTAGAAGTCATCTTCATCACCTGGTTGGGTATTTTCTGTAAATTTAGCTTTCAGAATTTCTTCTTTCTCAACTACAGGCTTTATTGTGCTGATTTCTGTGACAGCAAAATCTTTGGCTACAAGTGCTGTAGTTTTCAACAGTGTTGTATTCTTACTGTCCACTGTTCCTGAACCATAAATGATATGTCTTTGCTCTTGCTCCATTTCATGAGTTTTGAGATTTTCATATAGAATTTCAATTGACATGTCATTTATGTCACTTCTCGCTCTGATGGCAGAGATTTTGTGTTCAAGATGCGCTGGCAGTGTCAACATAAATTTTCTGTTGATCTCTCTAAGTGAATAGGCATTCCCATGCAGTGACAAGTCATTCAACAATTTATTGTATCTCTCAAAGACTTGAGTGATACTTTCTCTAGGTAGTGACTTGAAAGCTTCGTACTGGGATGTAAGAATATCCAGCCTGTTCTCTTTCACCTCTGTAGTACCTTCCATTAGCAGATCAATCGTATCCCACATTTGGTTGGCACTAGTGCAATTTATCACTTGATTCAGCATTTTAGTGTCCAGTGAATCCATTAGGATACATTTAAGATGTTTATCCCATGTTACTCTTTCTTTGTCAGTGTCAGTGTACTCTGAAGGCTCATTTGGGGTAAATTCTTGAGGAATCCGTTATCCGACATCTGAGACTGATTCTGGTGTAAGCTTCTGAGGAACATAGGGTTCATTTTCCAAAATTCTCATGTATTAAGAATTAGCTGATTTGATGAAAGTGGACATCTTCTTCCATAAAATGTATTCGTTTTTATCAAAGGTTGGGATTTTGATGCTACTAAGTTTTTGGATACTCATGGTTACGAAGAATTTTAAATCTCAAGAAATAATTAATTTCTTAAAAATTAAAATTAATTCGAATAACAATTAAATTTCGTGAAATAAAATTTTAATTCAAATTCTTGATGATTGATAGCTTTTTTAAAATTAGTGGATTTAAAAACTTTAAAAAATTCGAAATTGAATTTTCTTTAAAAATAAAGAAATTTCAATATAAATTTTGCTAGATCTAAAAATGCACTTTTTCGTAAAACTATTTTTGGATCTTGATTTGTAACTTCAATCAACAAACTCTGATACCAATTGTTAGGTCCTAAATTATCATAGAAAGGGGGGTTGAATATGATGTTGGTAGATTTTTGTTTAATTGCGGATTAAGTGTTTATGTTCTTGAGATATAAAAATGGTAGTAAATGAAACACAATGATTCAGGAAAATAAAGATATATTATTAAATTCCTGAGGTGCTACACTTCTAATCAAATGATTAGCTTCTATGGGTTCAACCAATATTACAACAAAAATACAGGTGGGTGTTTAATGTTTGGCTTTAATGGATCTCCCGTAAGTTTGTTGAGTTTACTGAAGAAGATGCACATTGATTCTTTCGAATTAAACCCATATATATATTTGTGTAGACTTTTTGAAATCAAATGAATTGATTTTCCAACAATGTAAGTCCAACAATCTTCTGAACTCTTATTTGTTGATGAGGCCTAAACATATTAATGAATTTCTCTCGCTAACGTTCAGTAATCCTTTCATCTTGAATGCTCTGCAATGATGTATGAATGATTCATGTTTACATGTCCTTCTAGATTCCTGCTTTGCATATTAGTATTATTTGACAGTCTTTGTTTCTTAATTGAGTTATCATTATCACTATTACATATTACGTTATATTATGATTTACANTGAGTTATCATTATCACTATTACATATTACGTTACATTATGATTTACGATCAATGATTAACAATGATTGTCAATATTATATAATTTCTATAACCGCCTTGTACAGGCGGTGCATGAGCCTATAGCCATTGTGTTAATTCATTATAAATAGGCCATTGTGTTAATTCATTTTCGATACAGTGAATAAATTTATATATATAACAAGTTAAGTGCATACAAGTTAGTTTCTTTTATAAAAAGGAATTTAAAATATATCTTAGGTAATTCCCTAATATATTAGTATAAATTAGTAGTGTATTAATAAAAAATTTAATAAATTGTAATCCGGCAAAAATAACTTTAGCATGTTTGCATATAAAATCATGTGTATCTAACCTAACTTATCTAAAATATATTTTAGGTTCCCTAATCTCTTCTTTTATAATCATATTAAAAAGTATTAGGTATTAAGAAAGTCATAGATTAAATAGAAATTTATGATTTAATAATTATATGAATCATGTTAGTTGGATCTAGTATGACATCATGAAAGTATTTCATGGGCTGACCCCAAAAAAGTAAAGGCACTTTAAAAAAATGACATTATAAACATGAACAAGAGACGCCCAAGGAATTTTGATATTTTGTACTGTAATGCGTATTCAATTATAAACGTGATTTCTTTCTTCTCCTCCCGATCTTTTCTTTAAATCTTAATTTCAAATAAACTCTTTCTTTCTAGTATTTTTATTTAAATCACAATTATTTATATAAATAATATCTCCTTTTTTAAATTTAAAATTTTTAACCTTTCTAAATCTTCAGATCTGTTTCCGTATCTTTCGAATTTGATCCATATCATCTGTATTTGTTTACACATCTTTCAGATCTTAATTTTTAAACGAGTTTAGTGTTTTTTATGATGACTTTTATACGGGGCATGACCATTTTTATGGCGTTTTGACNACATCTTTCAGATCTTAATTTTTAAACGAGTTTAGTGTCTTTTATGATGACTTTTATACGGGGCATGGCCATTTTTTATGACGTTTTGACCATATATGTGGTGATTATATGTCGTTTATGACGATATTGTGTCATATTAGATGACTTTAATTATGAATTGAATCGACTTATTTGTCTTTGTTGGTTTGTTTTTATTTTTTAGATTTAATTGGATGTATTATTACGTTGTAGATGAAATATGAATGAAAGCAGAATTTTAATACTCACTTCGATGAGAAGAAGGTTAAAGGTGGATGAAGACATGAACTTGGATTTAATGGTCTCATTATAATTAGATTTTTTTTTGTATTTAATTGTTTTTAATTGGGCACTGTTTTTCCCCCATTGAGTTTTTTCTCATTGGGTTTTGCTCATGTGGGGTTTTAACGAAATCCTCTTTTGGCAGTGTTTTATTTTCGGACAATAAGGTGTTATTGTCTAAATGTTCGAAGGCATCATGCATGCCTTTCGATTNTAAGGTGTTATTGTCTAAATGTTCGGAGGCATCATGCATGCCTTTCGATTAGATGATAAACTTGTTGAATAAAATAAACTCATTTTTAGGTCATTGTACTTCGTTACAATTCATTAATGAAATGTTATTTCTATCATAAAAAAATAAAATTATAAACGTGATTCTTGATCATTGTATATAAATATTGATTGCGTGTCCTATGAACATTTCCATTAATTAGCACTCTTGAATATACCAATTATACACCTCCACTGTTAGTAGTAGTTTATACAATGAAAGAAATCTATTTGTAGGGTAATAAAGTGGTCATACAGGTCTTTCATCAAAAATATACTGGGAAGCTACTCCATAACATGATATGCTATGCGCTCATATATACTGCAGCTTTGCGTTCTTCTGAAAATAATTAGTTGCAGGAAACAGTTGTGTGCACTCCGTCGATAGCATCCATGGATCTCTGTTTTTCTAACTTAAAATTAGCTACTGGCAGGCTAGAACAAAGTGTTTTTAAAGGAAGGAAATCAGTGTTCTTGCTTGCTGGCCAGTGACTGATACTTTTTGTTAGTCTGTCATTCTTTCTTAACCTGAACTTTGTGCACTCGTAGTTCTGACTCTTGCTCAACCCTAGAGTCCTTGTTCTATTGCTAATATCTCGAAGCATATCTTTGTCTTCGATAACTTCTGTAGGTGGTGGATGATTAGTAGGCTTGGTCGTTGACTGTTGTGCCTTTTCTTGTGGCTTCCCTTGCTTTGGGGAAATCATGGGTGAAGCCTTAAGTTGCTTTGTCATATGATTGAGCCACAATAGTAATTGTAGAATACAGTCATCTGTCTTCTGCTTGTCTGCATAATGAAGTGTTTCAATTCGAGTAATTTCTATTGGGCCATTTTGTTTCTGATTTACTTCAGTCCTGTACAATAAAATCAGCTGTTATATATGATCCTTGCCCTTTTTTATCCCTCATTCTGTATTCATAGATCAAAAAATTGAAAAGAAAAAGATAACATGTAGAAACTAAAAACTCACTAACCGCATGCTTGCCCACTCTCCGACCCAACCAAATCCGTGATGGGCCCTATATATTACATAGTTTCAAGAAACCAAGCATGAGTATATATAAGACAGTAACAGAAAATTTTAAGATAAATGCAAAATTGTTAAGCATTTACTTTGATGTGTTTGTAGCAATAGGAGCAAGCCAACGCAAAGTTTTCTCCATCTCGGTTTTTATCTCTGGAACTGTGAGCTGTAATAAGAAGTTGCATCTAATATAGGAGATCCATAGGAAAAACTAACGTAACAATAATAATAATATTATTAGACTACAAGGAACAGTGATAATAAAGTTTCTTTTATTGGACTTGATAGTGTTTTGTCAATCAAGTTTCATGCTTCTTGGGGATAATGATGAAATTGTAAGATTAAAGAGTACCTCTTCTTTGATGTGAAACATTTGTAGTTTGGAACGCAGAGATGATTTAATACAAGGAGGCAAGTTCTGGTATAGAAACTCCCTAGTACTAGAAGGCACAGAGGTGGATCGGGCTACCTGATCATTTTATAAAAAAAACACTCTGAGAATAAATTATTTGCAGCATAAACTCCTAAATTAAGAAGCCTCGCTTAACATCGATATATGATAAACAGAAAATTATATTAAATTTTATAACAAGAGTTTAAGAAATGGGAATTATTTCATGATAGATATTTAAAATGTTTCCGTTATTTAGCATTATGTTTTACACTAAAATACAATATTACAATAGTTTTAAGGTATTAAAAATAATGTCATCCTTATACTGCTTTTGTGACCCTTCTTGTATATCATCAAGTAGACACCACAAGCAGCTGCATTAGCAATATATTAGGGAATAAAAGTAAAGCAAAATATAAGCAAGGTACAAGGAAGCAAAACTATGGCGAAAATGCAGTGACAGAGTGGTGGAAGCAAAGGATAAGGCATATGAAAAAATACACAAGCGTCTAGACACCAACGAAGGGGAAAACTGGAATTTATAAGGTTGCAAAGGCCACTAAGAGAAGGTGTGAGACATGTGCACTGTAAGGTTTATTTTGGACGAGTACGAGTGGGTGCTTGTGAAGGTCAAGGATAGTAAGGCCAATTGGGGTGATTATACTAATACGTTGTTTAACGAGGCAATGGAGTGAGAAGTGGTCTTGGAGGGAGTAGGACAACAAACANGAAGTGGACTTCGAGGGAGTAGGACAACAACCAGTTGATTATCGTGCTCCCGGAGATCCCTCGAAGGAAAGTAAATGGAGTACTAGAGAATATGGGGAGGGATAAGATGGTAGCCCCCCAACTAGATCTCACTGAGGTGTGTTGCGACAAAAAGCTACCCAGCTACACCTTGAAACTATGTAAAAGTGTGAATAAAAACGAGTGATATGGGAAACATGAGTGACGGATAACAAATTCGGTTTAATACCAGGAAGGTCAACATCGTGGCAATTTAACTTTTTAGACTTCTCATAGGGTACAGAGTGCGTAATAAGGACTTGCATGTGGTCTTTATGGACATGGAGGTGCAGATCTATGAGAATGTACCATGAGAAGTAATGTGGAGGAGTTTAGAGGATGGAAGAGTTCCATGGATGTACGTTAGGATGATACACTATATCTATGCGTGAGTAACAACCCGTGCCAAGACCCGCAGCATATAATATCCTTTATTACCGAAATAGGGTCAACTTTGAATCGACTTGTTAGAACCATTTTCCTTTACAGGGAGAAGATTCCAAAAGGACTTTCAAAGAGTACCCAATGACGTATGTCATTGGCTGATGGCATTGTCCTGGTAGCTGAGTCGAATAAAGATGTGTGTGCGAAGTTGGAGCAATGGAGGGCCGCACTGGATGCCCAAGGCTTGTGCATTTGTTGCTCTAAGACCCGCCTCTTGCAGTTTCAGTAGGGAGAGCAATGAATGTAAACAAGTGAAAATTAGGGAGCAAAAGGGACCTCAAACGAGAAATTTCAAGTGTTTCGGCTCGATTATATATACCAAACATGAGTTTTAGAATGTCACGTAGTGTATACAAGACGGGCAACCACATGAGTGTTTTGATAAGAATAATGACTCATTTACACTGAAGGAATAATAGGTAGATCTGAGCTCGAGTGCTCCCATAAAGTAAAAAATTTCTTCATCAAATGATTATACACTTTCCCCGATTACTTCATAGTTGCATCGAGTTTCCATAGGAAAACAAGAAAAAAATTAACAATGTTTCAAATAAAAAATATCAAAACTTGAACATTTGCAGTATAGCACCATACATATTAGTCATCACATTTCCAGTTTAAAGTTTAAGGGATAGATTAATTTTAAAAATATAAAAGCAATTATTGACAATTGTATTTTAATCCAATCTAGCCGGTGTTAAACTACATATAAAATAAAATTATGCAAGTTTTAGTAGTAATCCATCCTTCTCGTCAGATTCCATAAAATTTATTAATTAATAAAATTTTGGTAATGATGGAAATTAAAAAGAATGCATACGTTGAAAGGTGGAAATACTGGAACCAAAGTTTCAGAATTTGTACCAAGTAGCAAAAAGATGATATACTTACTATTGAGTCAATCTGTTGGACAATGTTAGCGTAATGCAAAGACAGACCGGAAGGTCCCAGTCTTCTTTCGATGCTCAAAGGTCCCTTCGATTCTGTATTAGCATCTGCATTACAATTTTCCAACAATGGATAGCTTTCATAAAAGTGAAAAGATATATAAAGTTTTTGTAAAACAAACTCAGGTGATTCTTCAAAAGAAGCATCTACAGCTTGAACAATATAGAGAAACAATTAATTATGCTAAGCCACAAAGAGAAAAATAATGGTATCAAGTACAAATGCTAAGCCACATTGTGAAACTTGTAGTTTATATACATACATATATATATATATAGGCAATTGACCTAGTAGAAACTAAAATAGCCTAGTACCGAAACCAAAATAGGCTAGAACTAGAATTACCCGTTTGTATTACAAGAATCACTATTTTGTATATAACAAATTACTCGCATATAAACATATACATTCATATATATATACACAGTATTTTCACCATCATATGCCCCCTACTGCAATAATAGTCCCCGTGCCACCATCATGGCCACCTGCCACCACCCATCTGTTATAGACTAACTTTGTCAAATAAATCTCCCTATTATAATACCACAACACAAATTTCCGGGGAAACATTTTATTCAATATAATTTTACTTTTATATCCTTATATGTAAAAGTATTTTTACTATTACACTCTTATAAACACTTCACTTATCAATTTAATTATGTAAAATTAATATTTAACCCCCTTCATTATAAATACATATCAATTTAATATATTTATTAATTATAATATTATTATATTTATTAATATCTCATGTTTACTAATCAATACTATACTATATTATTATAGCCCAAAAATTAAAAGTTTTGATGGGTCGGTGGTCACGGGTCTAAAAAATATACATGTATTAGATGTAATTTACTTATTATAATACCGGCTCTAACTATATACATATCTATATTAACTAAAATTTTACTTTTTAAGCCCAATTATATATTTATTAGTCCTAACTATATACATATCTATATTAACTAAAATTTTACTTTTTAGGCCCAATTATATATTTATTATAACACGGGTCCAAATTATAACATATTTATATTAAATAGAATAAATTTATATAAAATAAGATAACATATAATATTAACACATATTCTTAATATTATAAAATTTTATATTAAATATTAATAAAAAATCAATTTACTAAATATTAGTTATCTCCTCCTTCGCACGGGTTATAAGCTTGTATATAATAAAACTAATTACTTTATAATTACTTTTTATATAATTAATATACACATATATATATATATATATATATATATATATCACCAATATGAGATTATATATACATATTAATTTATCAACATATGATATTAATGAGTTATTTGTGGGACATGAAAATTCACTTATATTTTAAAATATATGTAAATGGTTAAAAAACTTGAAACACAGACTACATCACTTGATTACAAACTATTTTAATAAATTTTAATGTGTGCAGAGCAATGTGAATTGATTGAATTGATTAATGTATACTCGATAATTTTATCACATTCAAAAAAATTATTTATTAAATTATTTATTTTATTATTGTATGACATTCGATAACTGAAAACTTAGTTACATGTAAGATTTCAATATGTTTAATTATTATGAGAAATATCATATGATTAACGATATATTATAAACGAATTAAGTTATGTTTTTTATGAATCAAATTATTCGAACAATCATCAAACTATGACTCATAAATCTAAAATAATAATATAGTTAAATCATATTCACAAATTTAATTAATTTTTAGAGGGCACGGGCATAAGAGCATTTAAATGAATACATGTATAATGTGTTTATGAATTGCATATACGTTGTTTATATTGTGTAAGTTACCTATTATATATTGATTGAAATTAATGTGTAATAAATTATAATGAATTGGGGCAGTTACTTTTTATGGGCGGAGGAAGTGAATGTTTAGCTATATAGAGGATCATTTCTATAAAAAAAAAGCAGTTAAAAAAATAGCTATTGTTCATTTCGAACCCATAAAGACTTCTCTCCTTCTCTGCTCTCTCATATATTATATAAAATTGTTTTACACATAATCTCAACACCACCACCCACCACCATAACCTATCACCACCACCACCTTCCGACTTCCGTCACAAACTTGTCGCCACCACCTACCACCACTATATGTCCTCCTACCGCCACCATTAACCATAAACAATTGACCACTAGTAGCTACTATAAGTAAATTTCGTAACTTGCAAAAAACAGAATCTGATGATCTTCAGAATATAAAATAGTGATGGGCAGTGTATAAATGCAGGGGCAGACCTAGGGCCGGACTACGGTTGGCTCCAGCCGAGGTGAAATTTCAGCTGGCCATGTAATATATAAGCTTCAAGTAAATTTAGTTTGAGTAAAAAGAAAATAAAACTCTGTTATGTATTAACAATTCAGCGCTCAGATTTTTTAGTCCAGCTTAAATTACTAACGTACCAAAAAGTGAAATACCCAAATTAAATGGATATGCCTTTTCCATCTTTATCGAGCCTGCTGCAAGTTTGCAACTACAATGTAATGTAAGTAGTTTTATAAAAATTTGGTAATTTTATCTTCCCCGCCTAGTTTAGTTTGCTGATATTCTGATATTTGGTTGTTGACTTTTGATTATTTAATTCTATGTCTTGTCAGACTAATCACGAACATTAGTTTTGAGAATAAATATATATTGGATTTTTTTTTATTTGTGTATTTTATCATCTTATTTTTCAAGCATGGGTCCGCCCCCATATAAACCGTTATTTTTGTAGCATTAAATAGTGATCTAGGTTTAGTTTCTAGTTTCTGGGCTGATTTGGTTTATGATGGAATAAGACAAGCTATAATGGTGCGATGTGCGGGTTGAGTGAGATTTAAGTAGATATAATTTTTTTGTTATATTCGATTAGTATTTGATATGAAAATTTTTATATTAAATTTTTGTAGGATTGAGAAATTATGTTTTTTAAAGGTTGAGAAATATTATGCTAATGAATAAATCTTTGCACACATCGTTAAATCCCGTGCGATGCACGGAACACTTTTTAAATATTTAAAATATACTCCCTCAGTCCCACCCATTTGTTTACGTTTCAAAGAGAAGGTCCGACACACATAGGTGTATATAAAGTATAGTTCCATAACTTATTTTTAACTTTTTTTTTATGAATATAAATTTAAACATTCAATTTTTATTCAAAAACAAAAAAATATAAAAATAAGTCACGAAATTATATTTTATATGCACCTTAAAATGTGTGACGGACCCTCTATCCCAAACGTAAACAAATGGGTGGGACGGAGGGAGTATTTATTATAATTAATATATTTTATTTTATATATTATAATTTTTTTAATATATTTACATTTTATAACATTAAATATAAAAAAATATTTTATTCTTAATTACATTTATTAATTACTTGTATGGTTGTTCTTATATATATTGCATAGTGCATATCTATAAAAATATTAAAATATTAACATATAAAATATTTTTAGTTATATATATATTTTTATTTTATTATATATTATATAAAAATAATATTTATATAATAATTGTTTGCTTATAATTTACTTTAGAATATGTACATATTTATAAAAATATTATAATATTATTATTGATATTTTTATTATTTTCATTTGTATTGAATATATGAAATTAAATGAATTATAATTTAAATTATAAAATTTATAATGATTTTATAGCTATAGAGGTTATTGGTATAGACTTTTAATTTAATGTATTTTACACGACCACATTAACCCCTTTACTCCAATTATATATAGGTATATAATTATATAATTTAAATTTTAAAAAATTTATATTTATTCAATTTTAATATATTTTCTTTTAAAATAATAGTAAGTTAGATATTGATATTGATTAATAATCGAATCTTAACATTTTAGTTACAAATAAATTTAAAAATATTATTAAGTTAATTTTTGTACTCACAAATAATCGAAATTCAATCAATTAACTAAATAATTTATAATATTTAAAAATTTATATTCTTACCCTTGACAATCAAATCATATTATCTCCCTTATTCCAATTATAAGAAGAATATTATTAAGTTAATTTTTGTACTCACTGAGAATCAAACCTGAATCAATTAACTAAATCTTTTACCCCATACGATGCATTGATTTTCTTTTTAATAATGATTTTATAATTAAATTTTTCAATAATATTAAATTAATTATTGATATTGGTTGATAATCAAACCTTAATCATTTTATTAACAAATAAATCTAAAAATATTATTAAATAAGTTAATTTTTGTACTTGCGAGGAATCGAACCTAAATCAAATAATTAAGTAACTAATAATATTTAGAAATTTACACTCCCACCCCAGACGACCCTACCATATTATCTCCCTTATTCCAATTATATATACGATATAATATGTTAATTTGATACTTCTATAAAACTTTTCACAAAATCGTAAATCTTACAACTTCTTTTGCATCATTCAAAACACATTTATTAGTCTTGCTTAAAGATTTTATTTTTGAAAGATATTAGTTTTGTTGGAGGTTTTATTTTTCTATTGAATACTACTCATTTTTTATAACTTTTTCATAAGCATTTTAAAAAATTTACAATTTTTCAGTTGCTAGTTTCTAGCTTTCAAAATCACTAATGCATAAAGTATAAAATTTGACAAGTTGAATGTGATGTAATTTTTTATTGGAAAGAATATTTAATAATAAAATATAAATTTATATTATAAAAAGATGTAAAGGAGTTGACTAATTAAATACTTTAAAAATATGGTTATAAATATTTTTCATAACATTATGATATTAAATTTTTATTATAAAATTTCATGAAAAAATATTATTATAGAGCAAGCCAAAAACTTTGATTTTACCTTTTTGTATAAATTAAATATTTTGACTAGTCTCGTAAAAAATTATTTATATAAAATTGTCTTTAAAAATTATAATAAAATTTCTTAATATATTTCTTTTTTTTAAGCAAAATATATTTCTTAATTAGTAGAAAAAAATCTTTTGCTACAATTAACTAATTAGGATGTTATAATTATTAAGTTTAATCATACATATTGGATATTTGGTTACGGCCTTACGTGATAATGCATGGTATTTACAAAGAGAAGTATAAAGTCAAAATATGGTGAAAGCAGTTTTTTTTAAATTGTAGTAATGTGTTAGTAGTGTATAAGGATGTATTCCAAGATTTATTGTTATGCTAATATGTATATTTTATTTTCTTGTTATGTAAATTTGTTAAAGAGTTTGGTAATAATAAATTGATTAGAAGAGTTAGTTCGATAATAATTAAAACTTAAGTATAATAAATATAATTTTATTTTATACAAATATGTATATATTTTGGGCCCGTAAAAATTAACTATAATAAATAAAATTCTATTTAAAATAGATATGTATATAGTTTTGGTCTGTGCCTACCCACCACAGACCAAAACTTTCAATATTTTGGCTTCAATAATACTACTAGCACATGTATAGCCTATGCAAATTACATGTTTAAACAATTTAAATAATTTTGTATAATAAAATTTTTGTTAAATGATTTATATTTATTAAAATTGTATATTATTATTCTAATATTATTGTAGTACATAAATTATAGATAAAAGGATAATATTATATAATTTTAGTGAAATTCTAACATAAATAATATATGAATTTCTAATTGATTCTATTATAAATAATAGTTTGTAATTCTAATATGGATTTAACTGAATATTAAATGCTCATTAATATATTAGCTGACTAGTATATATGTTTATTGTTTAAAACCCATAACACCCGGAATATGTTGTAATTCTAATGGAGTTCTATTATAATCTATCTATTATATTATTATATTATATATCTAATAGGACAACATGAGCAAATTTAATCATAAATATACATATTAATATCTATTAAATACTATCTTACTTTCATTAATATCTTTATTAATATTTTTTTCTACCATTAATATCTATAAATTATTATACATTTAATTATCTATAATTATATTCAAACCATATATTTTTTTTGTATTATAACTTTTATAATCTGTTAATAATATTCATAAAAAAAACATTAGCATTTTTACTAAGTTAGAAAATCAAAAATGTATACTAGCACACCAAGGAGTCATTAAGACAAAATATTAACAATAAAACGATATGTAATTTCTTTAAATTGAAGTGGGGTGTGAGACACAATTAAACGTATCGGTAGACATTTCCACTATTTTACTTGTAACTATAGTTTGATATTTATCTTAGTTTTCTCTTAAACTTTAAGTTTTTATTTTTTAAGCGTCCAAAGACGTATGTCTTTCGGTTTTCAATCAAAATTATATTTTAATACACTTTATTTATGTCATTACTTTCTTTTGACAAAAAAAATATATGAGTAATCAAAGAAACAAAGTACTTATCTAATTTTTTCTTAAACTACGCGATTATTTCAAAATAACATGTAAAATGTAACGGAGGGAGTATTATATTATCCCGGATTTATTTAAATAGTGTTATCTAAATTATATATTAACTCGTGAAGGACCGCAATTTAATTAGCAAACATACGTATAAATAAATGAGTAAAGTTATGTTAACAAGTATATTTGATATGTTAGAGTAAATATAATACTTTTTTAAAACATTTTATATATACCATAACTTTAATAAGTATAAATTAGTCTGAAATATATAAAAATAAATATTTCTAATAATAATTTTTTCTTAAAAATTGAAGTATAGAACGATCCGGTGCCTCGCACGGATTTAGGGCTAGTTAATAGCTTGTGATGTAATTGAATATTAAAAAGTCCATTGTATATTAGATAATATATATTTTTATAATTTAGAGGCCATAAGGCCCATAGTACATTAACTTATTTTTGTATAAAATTATAGTTTCAATCAAATATATTTCATGAAAACTTGTACATTAACTTATTTTTGTATAAAATTAATATTTTATGGTTGGATTATTCAATTAATATTTTAATTCAATGTTAGATAGGTCGGGGTTCGATTCGAAACAAGGTACGGAAACGGATACGCAGAAGATAACTTTTGGTGTATCCAGTACGATGGAACGTATGGGTACGATGGATCTTTTGTTTGGGTACAATGGATCTTTTTTAAAAAAAAATAACTGCTATAATATGTATGTTTTTAGTTAAAAACTCAATTAGTAATATATATATATTTATCATCAAAACTATTGGAACTTGTGTATTATTATAAGTTCACCAATATTTTTGTGATCTATAGCCTGAAAATGATTCAGTTAATTGGGCTTGGGTGTTTGAAACATTAAAAGATGACTTATACAAAGATATTAGTACTGGATCTTATGGGTCGTCACTGCCAACATTTCTGATCGCGTTCCTCAACGTTTTGAGTCGCGTTTGTTCCCGATTCGGGGACAAACGATTTGGGTCGCAGTATGTGGCTACGTACCACGTTCCTTGTTTCACTGATTTAATTTATTATATACTAAGCCGCACTAATAGAAAAATTTTCTATTGTGTGCTTTAAATACTCTTTTCCCACAAGGGGTACATGAGCCCATAATGCCCATAGTATGAGTCTACCGACCAACATGCCAACATATTATATTTAGTCCGACTTTAATATAATAGTATAAATTTCTTGTTTTATGTAAATTTGTAAAGAAATGGGTGATAATAAATTAATTAAAAGAGTTAGTTTGATAATAATGAAAAGTTAGGTATAAGAAACAAAATTTTATTTAATATAGATATGTATATATTTTGGGTCTGTAAAAGTTAACTATAATAAATATAATTAAATTTAATATAGATATGTATATAATTTCACCGGTGGCCCAAGTATGAACCGATCAAAATTTTTAATGTTTCCAATGAGAGACAAAGTTGTAAAATGGCTACCATGACTACATTTCTTTTTAACTCTAATAATTGCTTATGTACACATGTGTTGTTCCTGTTTAATACGTTACTTAAGAGTGAAGAGGGGGTAGCATAAACCTTGGAAAAGTCACGCTGAATTACACCAAAGGCAAACTTTCAAAGATAGAGAATTTACGTACTTGTACCACCAAATGCATTATTTATTTCTCGATTTAGAAAGAGGACAATATCAACAAGCTTCTCCATCACCTGTAATCCACATAATTAAAGAAGTGCTCTGAGAAATTTCCTAATAAATGGTTAAAGAATGAACATGCTAAGAGAAGAAAAACCACGCTCACGCCTTAAATAAAAACAAAAACTGATACTGGTTTGTAATTTATAATTTTTGTAAAAATCTTACATAAGTAGGTTTAGTGAAGATTAATACATGGCATAGAAGTCAAAACATGAATGTACCAGGAGCATGGATTTTAGGCAAAATGAACAGTTTTAGACATACTGAATATGGCAGTTGATAGGAGTTTCAAATATCCTATATTTACAATAATATTTTGTCAACAAGAGTGTATAAATATAATCTAAAAACCTCAAAAGAACTTGACATATATAACAAAATATCTGACCTTTTCACATATATAACAAAACATCTGAAAGTAAAACTACAGAGAAATATCAGTAGCTACCTCTTCCATACTCTTGGACCACAGTGATTTCTTCTTTAAGGCTTTTACTTTTTTCTTTTGGTCTTTTAATTCTAGCCTTAAAGTTTCAAGGGCCTCACCTGCAAGTCAGAGAAGATAATCCTATATATTTCAAACAAAATGCTGTCTGTAAATACTTGGGGAGAGTTAATTGAGTTACTTTAACAGACAAATTTTATGAGTACACTATATGAACACAAGTGAGAATAAAGTCAAGCAGATACATAGCTAACGGCATGATCTTCAAGATTGATACACTGAAAAGTAGAAACGTAACATCATGAACTAGTATCAAAGTTTTCGGTCTAAAATTTTAATCTGCTCAAATATGTGGTCAAAAATGTCCATCATGCTTAAGAAAAACTCATACAGAAAACCGTCCACTAACTTGGAAGACAAAAACTTACGAAAGCATGATGCTGCTTGTAGATAATACATTTCATTAGACTCAGCTGCCCGAATTTTTGATCTTACCCCCCTATTCTCTAATACAGCCATACCAATTTTAAAATTTCCATTAATAAGCTACTTTAAGTTAGTTTTTAGTACTTTTTTATCCATTATAAATATAAACAAAGAAACAAAACAATAAAAAAACAAATTTGGAAGGATTAATTGCGGAAAATCAGGGTGTTGGTCCATTTTACAACAATTTAATGTAAAAATGTCCAAAATAGCACAATTTTAATGTCCATTGGCACAATGATCACACGTCTATTTATATGCGTTACACAATAATGAAATTAGTACTTGCGTTACACTGACTTCCTCAGAAAATAAGAAGAAAGAATGCAAATGTTGGTTGCATTCATGTCCTTAACACGTAATTAATTGTTACGTGATTGTAGAAACCGCTTTCTTTATATGCATAACCCTGCATATATATCCACGCTAGCCACCACAATTTTTTTTCCAAATACCCCAACACATTTCATTCTCCAGTTTTTCATATTCACGAAATTCAGATCGATCTTTATCAGGTTTCATTTATTCTTTAGCTTTTCCCTAATTTAANATCTTTCCTTGTTAATTTTTTATATATATATATATATATATATATATATATATATATATATTAAGTTTCTATGGCAACTCCCATTACATGGGGAACAGACTAATTCTAAAAATTACGTAGGTTACTATTGAAAGATTATTACCATCTATCTAATTTGCCTGATAGATTATTACTATACATCTGAGTTCTACAATATTCCTAATAGATAGTACAAACACTTACAAACACACTATTATCTAAATAATAACATAGGAGATGAACATCTAATTTAATTATTTTATATTCTGCAATCTGCATCATTATGAAATCTAGAACTTTGTTAATACGTGCGCACAAAATAAGCTAAACAAGATTCACCAAAAAGTAAGTATTTCCCACTAGCCAACTACTTCCAAAAATGACATCTAATAAAAAGTTGGGGTAGCCTCAACTTCACAAAATGGCTAAAATTTTGTCACATGAACAACAATGTTTGAATAAAAGTATACCTGCTTCTTTATCGTTTATGCATCTCACCAATTCTTCTTACATTCCAGTCTAAATCATTTTCTTCACACTAGCATTTCCTTTGTGAATTGCACTTAGAACTTGAAAGTTCCAACTCAATCACTTATAGTAGTTAATTTAACTTATATTACCTCAAACTTAAAATCAGAAATTTTCAACACTGTTCACTTTGAGTGATTAGCATACTATGCAGAAGGCACAAATGAATATATGCCTATGTTATCTTCAAGACAGAGACTTAAATACTCACTTTGAAACCTTAAAATAGGAAAAGTGTAGTTACCTTTTTGAGTCGCATTTGAATTATTCTCATTCTGATGTTTGTGTTGATGTTCTTGCTCCATTTTGTCTAATGTACTTAACTCCTGGTATAATTCCTGTGGTCAAAAGAAATACAGTATACCATTTAATATGTTTTCCATAACTGCCAAGTGCCAACCAACCCAAACCATGTCGTATTGCAGTTACAGACTTAAAGGAAGTCATTGTATTAAGTAATTTTTTGAGGTTACAATCTATATAATTTTCAATATTTTCTCTAATATACTCATTATCTCAAACACCTCTTCACTTTCTCAATCATATACATCTCCCCATTTGATTTTTAACGACAAAGTTCTTTATCAACAATATTACACTTGAATTCCTGGTTTATATTCCTTGCTTTAATTGCATTTTTAGACATATATGAACGGTCGTTATCAATTACTTACGACTTCTCTTTTTCAGTTTTTCGTGGTATTCATATGTAGGTTGTGTTCTTTATATATTTTCTTCTTCTTCATTTATGTTCATCTAATCATATACAAATGGCATATTAATGTTAATTAAGGTTTGTTAGTCTTAATATTTTTTCCCTCTATTTGTAACATATAGTGACTCGATTTTCATCTACAAGAGACCAACACACACAAAGCAAGTTTTAATAACTACAAGATGTCGCGCGCGATAACAATAATAATTAACAGAACTGAGTTTTAGTACACCACATCATTGTCATCCATATGTAAAGGTTGAGGATACTAACAGCGGTATGATGAACTAAGGTCATAAAATGTTGCATCGCAGAGTCCGTTTCTTCCCTCAACTGTCTAGGAGGTTCTCTGTTATGCCTGCAAATATACGAGAATCCACAAAAATAAAAATAAAAATATTTTATAAAAATATTATTGAGTTGTTGAAAGAACTGTGTCCTTTAGTTACTTCTCAAAATAACGATCCAAATTATGCCATTGAGGATCTTTACAACGATTTCCGAAACGAATAACTTCTCCTGCAAAAATCTTAAGCTCTTCCCTGTAAAATGAACCAAAAATTCAATAAACAAAGTATACTGGTTTGAGATGAAGATACAAAATGCAACAATAACCAGATTAGAAATGTGAACTTAAACCAACAAGTAACAGAGCTAGATCCTTTCATAGCAAGGTAGAGTTAGAGGCTATAGAAGACTGACAGAAAATTACCAATTATATATAGCAGGCACTCAAGGGCACATACAACTAAATATTTATACAGTTCTCTAGAACCAACCTCTTGTCTGCCGTGACCATTTTTAGGAGTTCATCCATGTTTTTCGACACTAAATATTGAACACCTTCTGATGAAAGCACAACGTCTTTCAATTGTTGTACTTTACTATCTGAAACAGATTCCATAAGACTGTATCCCTTGACAATTGTATTTGCAACTTCAAATGCTAAAATTGAAACTTCATTGCCTTTGACTGTCACTCCGGCTGCAAAACCACCGTTTCGGTTCAAATTGGTCATGCTACTGCCTAGGGTGTCCAAGACTTTCACGGCCTTTTCAAGTCCAAGAGTACCAGCTCTGCCTAGACCCTGAAATATAAAATGGAGATAAATGCATGTATGTTTCTTAATTATCATTAAAAATAAAAGCACAAACCACATATGGGGAAAAAACGATAACAGAATCTGGATATTGGTGTTTCTAGGTGTAATTATGAACCTAGTTAAGCCCATTTCGACGAAAGTTGTAAGTAATTCTATATGAGTGTATCATAGTAGACTCAATACCTTCACCGAAGTTTCAGAATAGATAACTCAGTATCAGCTCATGCATTTGAATGAAGTGAAAGAAGAGCGCAACAGACCAATAATAATAAGTTAAGGGGTCTGTCTTTGTCACACGTACCTCCTTGGTCCTTGTTGATCTACTTTTCTGAGAATGTGCCCTTGGATATCTAGGTATTCCATCATATACATCATCACTATCACTTCCTGTCTTCATCAGACTTGACTCATCTTTGACATTTGAACTTTTTATTTTTGTAGGTGCTTTTGAGTTATCAGTACTTCCCAGCACTTCTGAAGGGAGCAACTTAGTCTGATTCTTCATCGACTCTACCAACTTAGGTGGGTGATTCCTTGATCTACCAGAACCATGTTTGGGATTACGATCACTTGATGATCTTTTATGGGAATCTGTGGTCTTGGAACAGAGCCCTCCCATTATATAAAAAGAGGTATAAAGGCTTGCTATGTTCAATCTGCAGTTTAGAAAGTAAAACAAAATGTAACATGGAATTTAAAAAAAAATATCGAACTGGACCATAAGAGCCTTGCATAATCTGCTATTTGCATTCTACACATCTAATCTATAACATACAACTATATAAGCTTTTAACTATAAAAGTATGTGATCTATCATTAGACAATACTTAAACACGATCAATTCGTCCAAAGACAGACATAAAGATACTTAACCATACAACAAAAAGAGAGTGAATTTTTTTTTTTGATACTTGTGGAATCTAGACAAGAACTTGGCCTGAAATTGACCTAAAAATGAAGGCACATAGACACGATACAGTTCACATTCAAACCTACATCTGCATGTATTTAACCTTTTATGTTGAAAACAATTCTAAGAATAGAAATCGAGTCACCAAAGACAAAAAATAAAAATAACAAGCTAGCAACAACTTAAAAAACTTAAAAAATCTCGAAATCAAGCCAAATTACACATTCAAAATTTATGAATACAACAAGCACCTTTTACTCACATATAAATCTAACTATACTATCAAAACTGAAACATTAAAAGTTTTGATAGGTGGTTATACATATCCATTTATACTCATTAAATCTAACTTTTACAGGCCGAAATTATATATATCTCTATTAAATAAATAATATTTCTAACTTCTAATTATAATCAAACTAACTCTTCTAATTACTTTATCATAACTCAAGTCTTCAAAAAATGTACATAAAATAACAAAATACATCATCCATATTAATACAAATTCTCAATCCTTAAAAAATAATTCAAAATTTTAATATCAAATAATAAGAAAAATATAATATAAAAATATATCAACTTAAATTCAGCCCACCGCTGCATTATAAGCTTGTAAAATGTAAAAATTAAATTAAGAAAACAGTTATACAAATTAAAATACAATTTATTGTATGATTAACTATTTCAAATCCTCCTGACAAATNTGATTAACTATTTCAAACCTTCCTGACAAATTATATATATATATATTTCAAACCTTGACTTGTACAGTACATGACTCTATTACAATAAATATTTCATGCTTAGGCAATCCTATATATACTTACAAGTTACATACATCAACTATATTATGATCAAGCTTTATTCAGCACTGTGAGAGAGAGAGAGAGAGAGAGAGAGAGAGAGATTGTACCTGTACGGGCGTAGGCAGCGAGAGAGAGAGAGAGAGAGTGAAAACACCCGCCTATATAAATAAATAAATGTATGTATAATTTATATATAAAATATATAGACACGGACACAAAGTAGCAGGTAGCAGTATGGTGCAAGAAGAGAGACAAGAGAGTAGTCAAATGTGAGATTAAAGTCAAACTTGCCACACTAACTAATTATTCATTCGCTGTTGTCTTTGATTAAATATCTTATTTTACATATTTTAATTAAATAATGGATACTTTTAATTTAATAAAGTATTTTTTTAGTTAGCTGTCCTTTTTTAATTTTCAACTCGTTTTCAACTTAGCAGCCACCCTAAGAAAAGTAAAGCCTTCAACTTTCTTGTTTTTGTAAAGTTGTACTGTATTTTTGTCAAGTCATGTAATTAATTATTTTATAATTTCAGTATTTTTAAGATATTAAATGAAGGTTTAAGTTTGAATTAGTGTCTTTTCAAAAGAGGAAATAATTTTAACAAGTTAAAAAAAAAGTATCCACTTGAAGAAAATAGGACCCTTTCTGAAAAAGATTAATATATTGAAACAATATTTATTTTGTTTGATTTTTATTATATTCACTCTTTTTCTAAACTATCCTTATTATATACATATATGTGCTTTCAGTCGTATTCTTTAAAAAAATTCTTATTAAATTTTACTTTTTATAATAAATAAAATAATGTCTATCTTTTATTAACAAGATTGATCAAGAAATTGAACTATAGCTATTACAATAAAGGGAAAAGAGTATATAAAATTATCTTACTTCGTATAATTATTATTTTTAAATAATTATAAGATGAAAATGAATTTTTTGACTTTTAATGTTAAATATATAGGTATCCAATTACTTTATTTTGTTAGATCCCAGAAAAAATATATTAATTTATTTTTTTTAGTTTCTACTCTACATAGCAATTGGCAACATACAATGATCGAAACATCAAAAGCTACCAGTCTACTACTATCCAATTACTTTACAAAAGAGTCAAAAAAAGTCGCAGCAATATGCTAAAGCTGTCTAATGGCAAATTCATATATTTCTAGCTTCTTGCAAAGTTCCCAAGCAGTTCAACTTTGGTCTTTGTACACAACTTCATTAAATTCAATGAAAGTAAATAAAAAAAAAACCACAACTTTGCAAACTCTTGTCAAATCCCTTCTTTACATTCAGTAATGACTATCACCTCTATACCTGAACACCCTCCTGTAAAACTTACATGTACAAAATAACAATACTGAGCTCTTCACATTTTGTATCTTTTGGTCATTTTCGGATTTTAGTTTCTGGTGGTGGCGACGACTGAGAGCCGCTACCAAGTGCAGCAGCAGCGGATTCCACATGCGTAAGAAGATACTCGTAGATTTTCTTTCGTATTCTTTCAATTATTTCTGGAGATATATGTGGGTTCTCTTCTTCGTCCTTGGTAGTTGCAATACCATCCAACCAATCATTCACACTTTTGAGCTGAGTCAACATGTTAGCTATTTGACCATTATCTGATAAAGTTGAAACATCCACGTCCGCATCCAAGAATCTCTCAAGAAACTCAAGAAACCAATCTTGTGATTCCATTTGTAACATTTCAGCAAGATCAACGGCCTCATGAAGACCATCTCCTCTGATCCATTCTATTTGGGGTGGCAGGGGAGGAGGAACCTTCATCTTCTGACCAGTGATTTTTGAGCTCATTGTTTGCCGGGGTTTGGCTTGGGTTTTAGCAGAGGTACTCTTAGAAGAGTCCTCAAGGATTAATATGGGTTCATTTGCAGGAATATTTCTTGGGCTCGGAGATGAAGTTGAAGTTGGAAAAGTGCTTGATATGCCTTGTTTGCTAAATAATGAGAAGGACGATAAACTTGTGATTAAAGCGGCATCAACCCAAGAAGCTGCTTGTTTACGTCTTTCAGATGTGACCTTTAGTACTTCATCCGAAGGAATCNGCTTGATATGCCTTGTTTGCTAAATAATGAGAAGGACGATAAACTTGTGATTAAAGCGGCATCAACCCAAGAAGCTGCTTGTTTACGTCTTTCAGATGTGACCTTTAGTACTTCATCTGAAGGAATCTTTTCCCCCTCGGATGATGAACCAGCTGTGGTTTTGGAAAGGGAAGAAACAATTTGATGACAAATTTTCAAGCTAGAATGAAAAGTCAAAAATTGTTCCACAGCAGTCTGGGGACTATCTTCTCTTGCAGAAGAACTTAAATCAGAATACGTGCTGCAAATTTACATATGAAGAGTAGGTAAATTTCACCATTAATAAAAAAACAAAAATAAACTAAGTACGCAGCTGAGAGCTCTCACAGAATTATAGTGAGAACTGAAAAGGAGAACAATAATTTTGATAGGCTAAACAGACTTCTAAACCTTCAAGCACGATTGCAAGTTATGCAGACCCCTTGCATTCTTTAATTTAAACCTTCTAAATCCCAAATATTTGCAAATGTTGCAAACAAACCTTTGACCAAAATTTGAGAAATTCGTCAAAAAGGATCTTTTTTAACAGTGACATTGTGGTATACAGTCAAAATAAAATTAATAATCATCAGGCAAAAATTCAACCTAAGTTTCTATATCTTGTTGAAGCTTTCATTTAGAATGTCCGGCTGCTAAAACATAGTTAGATATGCAGAAAGAACTGCAACTTTAAACATGATAAAGCAGTCCCACAAATTTTAGACGCTTAACAATTAGCTTAGTCATGTCATCTCAATAGTAAGAATGTTTAACAACATGACTGTATGAAGAGTATATACTTTTCTAACGTGCTATGTAATTACCAGAATACCCCAAATTATATTTCTAAGTTCATCTTGTGATAGGATAAATCAATAAAAGCCACGATGTCTTTTTAGGTAATACTTATACGAAGTTAACTGACTGTAGACAAATTGCCCATCTTTCGTGTTTCTTCATTTTCGCACATTTCAACAGATGGGAAAGTTACTGAACAAAGTGTTACTATCAATGCTAATAGTTAGAAGAAACCTTTCATATTGTTATATTTTTCTATTCTACTTCAGAAACTTGTAGCACATAGAACAGAGTGCATTAACATTCAAGCCAGAAATTACCAAGTATATATTTAAACTAAATTGTGAACTACTATAACAAATTTTCAGATAAATCTGTGCAAAATAAAAAGGAAAACAGAAGAAAATTTTATGGCATGATCTCTAATGAAGCGAATGAATTATTCCTAGAAGAGAGTGTGGGTGGCTGGACTTCAGAGAGGTTTGAGGCTTACATTTCTCAGTAACAAAAAGTCCTTTTAAATTCCTATAGAAATGCACATTCAAGACAAGGAACTTAAAGACAAGTGAGTCCAACAAGTTTAAAAAAGTAAACACAAGAAAAATAAAATAAATATCAGTGTAGTTCTTGTTTGCACATTCAAGACAAGGAACTTTGTGTTATGTTGCTCTTGTTTGCAACATAACACAAAGTTCTGAAACGGGTTGAATATCAAAGTGGTTACTGAAGTAAGGACCTAGTATCAAATAATTCATTATAGTTATTAGGGTCTCAATTAGGTGATTATAGTGACAAGTAATGGCACTGCCGTTAATTTGCAATGTTATCAAACTGAAAACATTTTCAGTTTTAAATGTGTAGTGACCTGGAAAAACGTGGCACCGAAATGGATATACAATTAGATCTGCCAAATGGGTTTGGATCCGAAGAACTGAACCGGAATGTATGGAACCGAATCTGATTTTGTATTCGAATTTAATAATCCGAAAATATAACCGAATCCGAAACAATCCGATTTGAACCGATATCGGTTCAATATAATCAAATCCGATAATGATCCGAAAACCGATTAGATCGAATCCGAAAATGAACCAGAACCGAAAATAATCAGAAATATTAAATTCGATAATGACTTGAAACTGATAAAATTCGAATAAAAAGTTATCCACGCTGAATACGACTCGCGCCAAATTATTGACCCTAAGTGTATTCCGAACATATAATCTTATGATTCATTACATTTACAAGTACATTATACACCTATACATAATCCTCACGTAGAATACATGTAATATTAAAAAATTATGAATAGTATTTATTTTTAATTTACTGGAACGTAAAAAAAGTGAACATAAATTCATATTTTAAAAAAGAAATATATATTATATATTATATGTGTACATAAAAAATTATTAAATTTTATTTTATATTTTTATTTGGCCCTCAAGAGTTTTTTTATAAAATTGTTATATTATGTATTTAGTGAAAATTTTATTTTATGATATGGCCCTCAAGATTTTTTTAAAAATTGTTATATTATGCACATTGGCCAAATTCGGGACTGGAGAAATATATTATTGTGGTTATTATTTTATGGGTATTATTTTATCGAGTTTTAACTATAATTAGACAAATTTACTTAACGACCTTTATTACTTTATTGGGTATGAAATGTGTAAGTAATAAAGCACTAATTTTTCTACTAAAAATAATTAAATTATTATTACTAATAAAATAGAAGACTCCTATTTATACTTCCATTCTTCATCAATGTGTGTGCACGCCTGTATGATGTTATACACCCTTGGAAATTGATTGGACTTCTGGTTCACACACGACGCATCAATCCTCCCCACCCGACACACACACACACCAAAATTAAGATGGTAATTGGTGAGTCCATGCATCTATTTCCAAACATGCTGACACAACTACAGTACAAGCAATGTTGCCTCAGCAATGCTGACCCTTGGAAATTGATTGGACTTCCTGGTTCACACACGACGCATCAATCCTCCCCACCCGACACCCACACACACACCAAAATTAAGATGGTAATTGGTGAGTCCATGCATCTATTTCCAAACATGCTGACACAACTACAGTACAAGCAATGTTGCCTCTGCAATGCTGACCCTTGGAAATTGATTGGACTTCT
>QRFB01006514.1:0-37453 GCA_008931105.1 Oenanthe javanica | reverse complement strand
TTTTACTTAGTTGAGTTACATAGTAATTAAGTGTTACAAGTTAGTACACCTGTGCCTTTCAGTGTTGCCTTAGAGAGGTGAAAAAATGAAGAAAAAAAGCGGGGAAATTCCTGCTCAATTAATAAACAACCACAGACACTCACACAAACATAAATTAAAAAAAAATACAAACACAAATTAAGACACAGATACTCTAGCTAACACACAAACGAACACAAACACTCACCCCAGCTCCGATTCCGATTCCGCTCAGCTCAGCTCAAACACAATCACACGATTCCGCTCAGCTCAGCTCTCTCATCTCCGCTCAGTCGCATTACAAATTAAGTTCAAAGCTCGATTTCCAAGCTCGATTGCAAATTAAGTTCGATTCGTTTTCAAAACTCTAATTGAAGGTAAAAACCCTAAGTTTTGGGGGGAGGGGGTTAGATTTTGTTTACAAACCCTAATATTTGGGGGGTTAGTTAATATTTGGGGGTCCAGGTAACAAATTGATACATCCTTATTAATATTGCATTGATATTCCAGTATGTGCATTTTATTTTTATTCTGTATCCATTGTAGGAAAGAGCCAGAAAAAATTCTGAAGCTCGTAAAATGGTGACAGAAACGCATACTGCAGGGCCAAAGAGTTTTGCGCAAGTCTGCCACAAAATGGTAAATGTCATTATTTATTTTATGTATTGTTGGGTTTTNGCCACAAAATGGTAAATGTCATTATTTATTTTATGTACTGTTGGGTTTGAGAGTTTTCTCATATAGGTGTTAATTTTTTATGCAAGGCAATTGAAAGGGAGATACTTGCTGAACCTGATCAACCACCGGCACCAATATCAGATGCCGATATTTATGTTCAAACACGCAAAAGAGATGAGAAGAGAGAGTATAAGTTACCTACTGATGTGATTGAAAAGAAAATTGTAAGTTTTTGTTATAATTTACCTACTGTTATAAGTTTTTGCAGAGTGTGTACCTTAAGTCCAGTTAATGCAAATTGTGTACTCTATCTTTCTATTTGGATGCAGAGTGTGTACTGCCGTTGTTTATTTTCTCGTTATTATTTATATATAACTGTTTTCTTCTTACATGATGATGTTAAGAGAATTCTAAAGGAGGGCAAGGTTGATGCTGCTAATGAATTAGTTTACGGTGGTAAGGAACATAGTTGCTCTTATTTAGTAGGAAGACTTATCCGGAAAAAAGAACCAAAGGAGAAATCTGCAAGAACTAGAGCTACTACATCATCTATCTCAAATCAGTTTTTGGAAAGCATGACCGAAAAGATCCGAGATCAACTTGCTCAAGAGATGGAAGAAAAAATGGAAGAAAAAATGGAAAAGGTTCGTGAAAAGGTCAAGATGCTGATGTCCAATTTGGCAGAAAAGAATCCTGAGCTGAAGATTGATATTGATGAAGTTGTGAGTGTACTGCAGTCACCAAACAATATTGATGATGCAAGTGAAGGAAACAATGATGCAAGTGAAGGAAACAATGTCATTCCTTGATGCTTCTGACTTAGAGATATTATTTACCTTTTGAGATATTATGCGATCTGACTTAGAATTATTTTATCTAGCTAGTATTGCGATCTGACTTAGAATTATGTTTATCTAGTAGTATGGTTTGCGAAGGATGGTTATTATACCATCCTTGGAATTTTTATCTATATGTATGGCTAAATTAATTTTTGAGGGAATTTTATCCAAGTATATATAAGGTGATGAAGTTGCATCTGGTTTGTGTTTGTTGGGATGAATTTTAATTATGTTGGGATGAATTTTGATTATGTTGGGATGTTTCATTTTAGGCAAGTAGCTGTTCAAAATTACCACTAAAAATGTTGCCTTAGCTTGTAAAGATGTTGCTAAAACTTTCACATTGTTTACTAGTAAGTGTTGCTATATAACATGCTAAGGTGTTGCCAAAATTATGATATGTTAATTTTACTTATGTTGCTATAGAGAATGAATAATGTTGGCATATGTCTTATGCCAACACCGTAGATGTGTTATTTTTTACTAAAAAGCGTTGCTATTCATTTACGGCAACAAGACCCTGATGTTGCTATTAACAAAAAAAGCGTTGGCATAGACCCTAAGCCAACAAAAAAGTTATGTGGGAAAGAAATGTTAATATGTGTTGGCTTAGCCTCTAAGGCTACATGGCAATATCCAACTCCACAAAAATTGGCCAGAGTGTTGCCTTAGACCCTATAGCAACAATATTCGGCCTTTTTAACACTTTTTTTTGATGTTGCCTTAGACCATTTATGGTGTAGTGAATGGTCTCTAAAGGGGGATTGAGGCCAATCTTGACAAAATCAAGGCTATACTCGACATGGAACCCCCAAAGACAGTAAGGGATGTCCGAAAATTGACAGGAAGAGTTGCGGCCTGGGAAGGTTTGTCTCGAAGTCTGGGGATAAATGCCTACCCTTTTTCAAAATGTTGAAGAAAGTAAAGCATTTCGTATGGATAGAAGAAATTCAGGCAGCCTTCGAGGAACTGAAGAAATATAAGGCTGAAGCTCCATTATTGGCCAAGCCTAGTCCCGAGGACATCTTAAACCTATATTTAGTTGTATCTAATAAGGCCTTGAGTGTTGTCCTTATAAAAGAAGAGGCAAAGATTCAAAAGACAGTTTATTATGTAAGCAAGGTCTTGCATGGAGCGGAACTTAACTACTCCAAAATTGAGAAGTTTACACTAGCCTTGGTAATGGCCTCAAGAAATTTACGGCCTTACTTTTAAGCACACAAAATCGAAGTATTAACTGATCAACCTCTGAGAAACATCATACATAACCCCAAGGCAAGTGGAAGACTGATTAAGTGGGCCATTGAGCTAGGAGAGTTCGACATCAAGTATAAGCCTCGAACGACCATTAAAGCTCAAGCTCTTGCTAACTTCGTGGTCGAATGTACAATCGACGACCAAGAAGTCGGGGGGCAGGATAGTGAGGAAACAACACAAAAAGAGGGAGAACAAACTCCTAAAGAATATTGGGTGCTCAATTTTGATGCCAACAATGAAGCCGAATATGAAGCTCTGATAGCACACCTAGGCTTGGCCAAGGTACTAAATGCCAAACACCTCAAAGTCTGTGGAGACTCGAAGCTGGTTATATCCAAAGTAAATGGGGAGTTTGAAGCAAGGGATGATGTCATGGTTAAATACCTTCGACTGGTAAAAGCTATAATGACTCAGTTTGAAGAATGTTAGATGGAATACGTTCCTAGAGAAGAGAATGTAAAGGCTGATGCCTTGTCAAAGTTCGCCTCGCTGGAAGTGGATGAACATATGGGAAGTGTTTACTTCCAAGTCTTGAAGACCCCTAACTAAATCCCACCTTCAATCTGGATGGACATGGGCAGTTGTTGGATGGATCCAATTAAATCCCACCTTCAATCTGGATGGACTCCTGCCAACGCCATGTAAGCCAGGAAGCTTACTACAAGGACCTTAAGGTACGCTCTCATTGATGAAATTCTCTATAAGAACTCTTTTATTATTCCATACTTGAAATTCCTAAGGCTAGATGAAGCCCATGAGGCCTGGAAAGAAGTACATGAAGGAATTTGTGGTCAACACTTGGGGGGCAGTGCTTTGGCTCATAAAATCACCCACCTTGGCTTTTACTAGCCTGACTTGTTAAAAGATTCAAAAGAATACGTAAGAAGATGTGACAGGTGCCAGAGGCATGCACCGGTTGTCAGGCAACCTCCTGAGATGTTGACGTCCATTAATTCCCCTATCCCCTATGCAATGTGGGGAATGGACATTCTCGGGCCCTTTCCAATGGCTAGCGGACAGAGAAAGTTCCTAATCGTTGCGATTTATTACTTTACTAAATGGATTGAGGCTAAACCATTAGCCAAGATAACCACAAAACAAGTAGCTCAATTCTTCTAGGAAAACATCATATGTAGGTATGGAATATCACGAATCCTGGTGATGGACAATGGCACACAATTCAACAATGAAGAATTCAAGGGATATTTCAATGATAATGACATCAATCTGCGCTTCACTTCTATTGGACATCCCCAAGCAAATGGGCAGGCTGAGGTAGCCAATTGAATCATCCTTGATGGTCTCAAGAAAAAGATTGAGCGTTCTGCTAACACATGGGTAGATGAGCTTTTGCTAATCTACTGATGCAACTCCATTCTTCCTGGCTTATGGAGCCGAGGCAGTGGTCCCAGTTGAAATATCACATGTATCCCCAAGAATCAAGGCCTTTGAGCCCGAAGAAAATGAAGCAGGCATGAAGCTTGCATTAGACCTGTTAGATGAAGTCAGGGACAAAGCTCATGCAAAAATCATTGAATATCAAAAGAAGTCATCTTTCTACTACAACCTAAGGGTTAAAGAATGGTTTTTTAGAAAAGGGGACTTGGTCATCAGGAAGGGCTGTACAAGATAAAACAAGTTAAGGAAGGAGGATCATACATCCTTGAAACCCTAGAAGATGTTGAGGTGCCAAGGACTTGGCATGCCTCCAACCTGAAGGTTTATTATGCTTAAAGAATTCAACTATGAGTTCTTATATTTAGTAGGAACGAAGTAGAAATAAGGTTCGATGAAACCATAAGGATGTAAGGGCCTTTCGCTCAATACAGGATTTCCATTATGTAACGGTTGTGCCCACTTTAGCCTCAAAAGCATTATTAATAAAATTTTCAGCCTTATGGCATCTTCAAAAACCTGTGTGTTTAGCCTAATTTGGCAATTTTTATTAGTTCTTTTATGACAAAAGAATAAGAAGCCTGTTTGGCACTTCAATTAATATCCTATTTGTTCTATGCTCGATAAAGTGTATTTTGTCAAATATACTAAGGCACGAAAAAGAAAAGGACAAAGGACAAAGGACTTTTTATAACAAAGTCTTGGGATTACATAAGTTAAAAAACAGAAGGGAAATACAAGGAATATAAGAAGTACAAAAAAAACACGAAAGAAACTAAGGGAGGTCTTCGATATCCTCGTCCTCCCCATTCCCTGTCTTCTCTTCTCCTTCTACCTCCTTCCTAGCATTCTTCTCAGCTTCGGGAGTGGAATCAAAGACCCGATCATACTCATCCAGGGCCTCACCACCCGACAAGTCTCCCGAACCTGTCCCTCCAGCAGTGGAAGTCAAGGCCAATCGTTGGCCCATGGGACAAGGGAAGTCGGCCAGATCAAAAAGTCCAGGGTGCTTGACCAAGACAACTTCAAGGCACTTCTCCCAAGCCTGAGCACAAGTCGCCGGGAAAACCATGTCGTCATGTTTATCCATGAAAGCATAGAATTCTTTTGACTTCATGTACTCAGCAATCATGGCCTTCTTCCCGGACCTTAGCTCTTACAGCTCAGCATGAGCTGCCACCAATTCCTGCTCCTTCTCGAGCAGTTTCTTCTCGAGAATGGCCACCTTTTCCTCGACCTTGATCTTGATCTTCCTTTGGGCCTTCTCCGAGAAGCGCCAAGTCTTGGCCTGATATTACATGGTCTGAAAGTAAGTATTGACGTGTTTAAAAAGCACGATATAGTGAGAAACTAGGAAAATCGAAAATCAACCATGTATAAAGGGATGGGGATTAAAAGGGCCTTACCATAGCAACAACTTGGGCCCCCAAAGTCTCTGCCTCTTCTATGTCCATTTTCAGGACAATTTTGGCCTTATCGACCGGAGGAATAGAATTATGCGACTAGTCGACGGAGTTAAGGGTACTCCCGACAATGGTGTCTTGCCTCCTTAAGCCCCAACTGGGCCTCCAAGCCGCAGTATTTAGGCTCTCCTCTTCATCAACCTGAGGCCTCTTTCCTTGGCCTTTGTCATAAGGCTGAAGGAACTCAGGAAGCTTGGGCTCTTTAATTGGGTCTTCGATAGCCTTACGGGCCTTCCTCATCTTGTGGATCTCTTGATCGCCCATGCCCAAGTGAAAATTAATATTTTCCGCAGCTGCAAAATAAACAAGAAAATAAACAACTGAACTCAGAAAAGTCGAAAAGAAATGACAAGTCAAGAAAATACCATTATCAGAAACATTTGAAAGGCCCACGACCTTTAAGGAAAACTCCTCCAAAATCCTCCTCTGATGGGTCGAGCCTTTGTCTTGGCCCAAGTCGGCAATAATCAGCTTCTCCTCTGGAGTTAACTGGATCAAGCATGCATTCCCATCTTTGACTTTGCAAAATTTAGGCCTAAAAAGAGTGCCCTAGTCTCCTCTTTCCCATTTCAAATATAAAAAGTCCCTCCGCCAATCTGCATTGTTGTCGGGCAAAGACTTATTGCAAAAGATTAGGCTCACCACTTGCCTGTGATTTATGTAGATCCAGCCCGATATATTTGATGGACTATTCTTAAACTGAAAGATACTTCTAAAAATAGCAACGGAAAGAGGATAATTTTTCCTAAGGCATAAAACAATAAAACAAAGGAGGGTCCGCCATGAGTTTGGGCTCAGTTGACATGGGTTTATCCTAACTTCAGCTAGTAATCTAACCACAAATTCGTGAAAAGGGAATCTGAGCCCACCTAGAAGGGCGTCCCTAAAAATGCACAACCTATTGGGCCTCAAATAATAGGGCCGATCTCCGGGCTCGGCCAAAACAAACTTATATCCAGGGAAATTTTTGTACAACCTTGTAAATTTATCACAATGGACCTTGTTGGTAAAGGTACTCATAAACCTAAAAACATCTAACTCAGCTAGCGTGGTAAATTCATCGCCCAAGGTCTGCAAGAGATCAGAAAGCGAAGAAAATATTGGATTTATAACAATAACATTACCTCTTTTGGCCGCCCTGGCCAAGAGTCTTTGTTGAGAAGCATCTTGTTCCGCCATGAATATTCAACTGATGAAGGCTTAAAAAACGGAGAAGATATAGATTGGACGGAGAAACTTCGCCAGAAATCACCTCGACTAAAGAACTCCAGAGCAAAAATTTGTGAGAATTCTACTGAGAAAGTAATAAGTGAAAAGTGAAGTTCTCACTTCACTAATTTGTAGCTGAAGAAAACTGTAATTCAACTGGTTGAACTTCCTATAGCCGGCAAAGACAAGTCCCATAAACTAATTGGGCCTAGCAGGCCTTTGGCCCAAAAGTCGACGAGGACCGAAACATATTGAAGAGTGAAATGAGCCAAGGCCCATTAAACCATCGAATTTATAAGACCTTTTTACAAGAATCGACCAGGAACATCAATCGACTGGAAGGCAATTGATGGCCTAAATTCGATTAGGAATCTCATTCGACCAGGATACAAGTGGTCACTAAAAACGACCAGGTTCCTAGTCAAAATTGACTAGGAATACCATTCGTCCAAGAACCCCTGTCGACCAGGATTCCGACTAAGGCAAGAATCGACCAGAATCCTAGTCAAAATCGACTAGAAGTCCTGCTCGACCAGGATGCAAATTGGCCACTAAAATCAACTAGAAGTCTCATTCTATCAGGGTCCCATTACGTCCTAAGATCGACTAGGATCCTGGTCGAAAATCGACCAGGAAGTTCGACTAGGAATCCTGTTCGACCAGGATTCCGTGACAGCCTAAAACCGACCAGGATCCTGGTCAAAAATCGACCAGGAACCCTGATCGACCAGGATTCCTTGAGAAGCCTATAAACGACCAGGATCCTGGTCGAATTCGACTAGGATTCCTAGTCGAAAATAATGCGGAAAAAATGCTAGAAAATCATTAAAAATGATTTAAAAGGCAAATAAATTCTGGAAAATTCTCTATAAATAGAGGAAAATTCCTAGAAATTAAGGAAAAATACCTATGGGTACAAGAAAAAAATTGTGAAAAATTCTTCATAAATGAAGGAGAACATCAACGACAAATTCATAAACCTTAACTTCTACAAAGTATTGTACACTTTCCAGAAGTTGGGGCAAATGATATGGCTGAAAGTAAGCCCTAAAGACACAATTAATGTGGCATTAATTTAACCTAGTTGGTCCAAAAGGGAGGTCCATTTAATAAGGCTTGAAGCCCTAATTAGTAAATAAATTCATAATTATTTAATTAGCTAAATATACAACTAATTAATTGTGACCAATTACAGGGAAACATATTCCTACATGGAAACTACTTCTACCAATGATCCAGAATCCTTCTAGGAAATACCTTGTCAATCAAGATTCCTAAATCTACACTAATTCTTAGACTCTCTACGTCTATATAAAAGGTTTAGCCCCTCATTCCTAGAACTACGTTTGACTTGACTCTCAACACATACTGAGATACGTAGGCATCTTGTGATGGCAGAATTAAGCTACGAAACATAAGTGCAGCTATTAAAGCTCGATAAGCTTCGACACACATCGCAATAACTTCACCCTAGTTTCTAACCCATAACATATATATTATTCTTCTAGAATATTTTGATAAAAATTGTAATCAAGTGCTTAAACGCAAAACATTTACTCTATTGCTCATATCTATAAAAAAAAATATTAATCTATATCCTTCAGGGATTTCACAAAAACTAAACATATCAAAAAGTGCCGTAAAAAAAATTTGTTTACATAGAGACAACTTCTGGTTGTTATTTCATGCAACTTCTGATTGCAATAATTTATTATGATTCTATAAAAAAGAATGTCAAATAGTTGTTGCCGATAATATCAATATCATTTCATTTGTGTGGTAAAAGTTCTCATTTATAAATGCTAATAATGTTATATAAATTAACTATAATTTATAAGAGGCACATTGTGATATTGAATATTATCATCTATCAAAAATATCACAGAAAACTTCATAATATTAAATTCTCACTAACTTGGAGCATGCATAATACATAATTTATTTTAATATGTGAGTAAGGTAACTTGATATAAGTGACATAATGTGTGAGAATACAAGTCATTTAGTATTAATCATAGTACGTCTAACTTTTCCACTAATTTAAATATTGTGTCCTTATAAATATTGTTTTAGCACAATTTTTTATAATCATTTCCTCATATTACATAGATATAACATACCATCACTTGTGTATATGCACTCCAATCTTATTAACAATTATAAAAATTTGCGTGAATTTTAAAGAGGGATAATAGGTACACACAAGAACGAGTTTTAATATGAACAATTTAATATTCATGCCATAAATATAAAATGAAACTTAAATTATTAACATTTCAACATGATTGCATATATTGACTAATTCAAAACTTAGAGAATAAACTTACTCTAAAAATAACATAACTATATATAAAAATTCAGAATTAATCTTTGCGAAAATAGACAATTTGCATCATGTAAAAGACTTTATTTGAAAATATGTAAAATATGAAACTTATAGATAATCAAACAAGTTTTCTAGAAAGTTAAACATATAAGCCTCCTGATTTTGATGATGACACGGTTGAGCAAGCTAGAATGCTTGTAAGTAAGCTAAATTGCTTGTGAGGAATGTATATATGTTAATATGCATGTATATCTATTATAGCCTGTTGTACTTCATGTAATGATAATGTTTTGCAGGGTATATAGTTATAAGCATAACAACATGCTTATCTTAATACAACAAGCTGGAACAGAATCCTACAGAGAGCATAATTCTTTCTGTAGTTGCGAAACAGAATTATTTTTTGTGTAGGATTAATTTAATTATACATTTGATTAAATATTACGTTTTTAATATATTCCTAAGCTCATATCTTTTATTAAAAATGTTTTACAAAACTTTAGGAAATGGTTGATTTGATTTCACTTGCCTTATTTAACCCACAACCACTTTCCTATCGTATGAGTAATCAAAGGAGAATTCAAAATTCAAATTCGATTTATATCAGCTCCTTTGGTTATGCCTATAAAATATTTACTGATGCTCAAATATTTATTTGCCTAAAATACTTTCATAGAGATAATGTATACTTTTGTATATATACGGATTAAAGCTTTCATTCTTTGTGGTTACACACATATTCTTATAACTCGTATTGTGAAAAGCTTTATTTCATTCTTCTCTAAATCTGAGCTTAATTCTATATTAAAGATTTTATATTTAGAGAATATTGTTTGAGTTGTAAATACTTTCATTCGATTATATTGTTCAAGTGTAATCTGTAATCACTAAGTAGCAAGGGTTCTAGGTGTAGAACAAGGGAATATTTGATTCAGTTGTATTGTTTCTACAAGGCAAAGGGTTCGAGGAACAGAAAGATTCATGAGTGGGACTCGATGAATTCAAGGTTTAAGAACGGATTGCAAGGCAGAGAACAATAGCAAGTTAGAATCAGTCTACTCAGGATTGCTAGGATTTTAGCAAGCCACTGTAGTGATTGGGAACAGGGAGATATATCTTAATCTTTTAATTGGTATATTATTGATTAATATATATTCTCTTACCAAGTTTGTATATGAACCAAAAGTCACGGCTTTGGAATCTTCACGAAACATCGACACCATGGACACTCTTGATATATTTGCTGAATTGGAGCAGTTTGAAGCAAAGATCAATGCTAGTAAAGGAAAAGGTTATTATGATATTACTCCCAAGATGAGGAATATCGCACTGCATGCTGACAACAGCAAGCTAGAATCAGACGAATCATCTGATGAGGAACTTGCTCTAATGTCAAAAAAAATCAAGAAGATGATTGAGAAGAGGAACAGATACAAGATGGAGAAGAAAGGGTTCTCCAAAGGCAAAAAGTTCTCCAAAGAAGGCAAAGGGGAACAAACATGTTTTCAGTGTGGAAAGCCTGGTCACTATAAGAAGGACTGCTACAAACACAAGGCAAAATAGCCTGCTAATTTCGAGGACAGGAAAAAGAAGTCAAAAGCCTTACTGACCTGGAGTGATGATGATGACTCTTACTCTAGTGATGATACTAGTGAGGAGATGGTCAATCTTGCTTTGGTTGGATTGGAAGATGATGACTCTGTGCCTGACTACACTGAAGATGGACTACTGGAAAGTGATTCAGAAGATGATGAGAGTGAGGTAAACTCATTTAAATTTCATATTGCTTCTGATGATATTGTTTTTGAACAACTAACTGTGCAGGAACCAAAGCATATTCCACTAGAGGAATATAATTCAGTAAAGTCAGAAAACAACAAGCTGGTTGAGAAGAATGCCTATTTGAAGTAGATGGTTCATGAGTTAATGGCTAAAGTGGAAACTTTAATTGAAGATAAAGAACCAAAAAAGAAAAAGAATGAGGCAGAAATCAAAGAGTTGAAAGGGAAAGTAGAACATCTTGAAGCATTCAACAAAGTTCTACACAAAAGTACTCAAGCCTATAGAAAAGAGATTTCGGAATTGAAGGAAGCAATTGAGGTCAAAGATGCATGCCTAGAAAAGTACAAACTCAAGAAACTTGTTGAACCAGAAGCATCTCAGCCTACTACTGCTACAACATCATAGCCTACTAGAATTGATGTAAAGCCTACTATTCCCTCACTTCAGCAAGCTGAAAAGATTCAATCACTGGACTCAAAAGTTATAAATCTCAGAAAAGGAATGGGGACATTCATCCAAGGAGAAGATGGTCTCAAATTTATGATAAAAAGCATAAATGATCCTTTGCAAATAGAAGGTGTTGGTTTTAATTTCAACAAGAAGGGTAAAGCTCTCAACTATAAAGGGAGGAAAGATAAACCTTACAAATATGCCATGCCCTAGAACAAGTGCAACAAGTGTGGAATAAAAGGTCACTTCACTCAGAATTGTAAAGTAAAGATCCTTGAAAAAGTCTACCAGAATAGGGTTGTCAACAAAACAGCCTGCCAGAATAAAGTTGCAAACAAGCCAGCTTATTAGAAAGAAAAGACAGCTTACCAGAATAAGGCTGCCAACAGACCAGCCTATCAGAAGAAGGCTGCCAATAAGCTAGTTCACCAAAAGAGCAAAACAACCTACCATAATGGATTAAGCAGAAAGAAGAATAACAAGAAACCAGTTTTAAATGTGGTCCAACAGTGGATCAAGAAGTCTGATTTACATGCTTATTTTATGCTTGTTACTGACCCATCTGGACCCAAAACTTTTTTGGTACCAAAATGTTCAGTTTTGTTTTTATCTATTTTGTAGATTTGTCTTACCACGAGGATCAAATCAAAACAATGAATCATTGATAGCGGATGCACTAGACACATGTGTGGAGAGAAATCTCAATTTATCAATCTCAAACTTAAGAAAGGAGGAGGAGTAACTATTAGAGATAACAAGTCTCTTTCTATCCTTGGTAAAGGCAAAATTAGAAATGATACAACTTCTATCAACAATGTCCGATATGTAAAAGGTTTGAAATATAAATTACTTAGTATGAGTCAATTTCATGATGATGAACATAAAGTTGAGTTTGATAAAGATAAATGTACTATTACTGTTGGTATTAACCAAACTCCTCTAGTTGCTAGAAGCTAGTAAGAGGGCTGCCTATATAAATGGAATTATATATATATATACTAGACTTTGATTTGTAGAAAATAGCCTGATGTTTAACCGCCATAGACTATGATCCATCCATATGGCATAGAAGATTGGGTCATGCACACATGGATTTGTTAAAAAGGTTGTCAAGCAAGAAGCTAGTAAGAGGGCTGCCTAAATTGAAGTATGCTAAAACTGAAGTATGCTCAGCATGTCAAATAGGCAAGCAAATCAGAAGTACTCACAAGGCTAAAAAGGTGGTATCTACTTCGAAACCTCTTGAACTCTTGCATTTAGACCTCTTTGGTCTAGAAGCCTACAAAAGTTTGGGAGGTAAACAATATGGGTTTGTCATTGTTGATGATTACTCTAGGTTTACTTGGGTCTTATTTCTTAAAACTAAAGAATGTGCTTTTGGTGAGTTTGAGAAGCTAATCAAGTTGCTTGAGAACAACCTTAAAACAAGACTTGTAGGTATTCAAAGTGATAGAGGTGGAGAATTCCAAAAGAACTTCATAACTTAATGTGAAGAAAGAGGAATCTCTCATAAATTCTCAGCTCCAAGGACACCACAACAGAATGGAGTTGTGGAACGCAAGAACAGGTCATTAGAAGAGACTGCTAGAACATTATTGCAAGAAAGCAAGTTACCTCGCTGTTTCTGGGCAGAAGTAGTCAATACAGCCTGCTATGTTCTGAACAGGGTGATAATCAGACCTATTCTGAACAAAACTCCATATGAGCTACTGAGAAACAAAAGTTAAAGCATTGGATATTTCAAAGTATTTGGATCGAAATGTTTTGTGCTCAAAAAGTTCAAAAGGGATGGTAAATTTGATGCCAAATCATATGAATCTATCTTTGTTGGTTATTCTTTGACTAGTCGTGCATACCATGTTTATAATATAAAGAATCATGTTGTTGAAGAATCTATTGATGTTTTCTTTAAAGAACCTAAGAATGATCTTCCAAGAGATGAGAGTGATGAAGATGCGGGTACTAAAGACAATAAAGGGGAGAAAAAGAAAGTTGTTAAAAAATCTGGACACAAGGAAGCTGAAATCCCAATAGAGCAAGCTACTATAGATACTATTGCAACATAGTTAGAAAACCAGCAAGCTGAAACATCATTTCAACCTGCTGTTACGGAAGCCTCAATTGAAAATATAACTGACAAATTTTCAAAACTGAATCTAGGAGGAACACAAACTCCTATGGGAAGGACTTCAGTACCTATTCAAGTTGACCAAGAGGAAATAGCTCAACACAATCTGCCAAAGTCATTTAGAACAGTGAAGAACCATCCACCAGAATTAGTAATCAGTGATATTACAGATAGTATTAAGACAAGGAGAGGAAAAACTAATTTATGTACTTATGCTGTTTTTCTAGCTCAAGAGGAACCCAAAAATATTCATGAAGCACTCGAAGATGAAAATTAAACAATGGCCATGCAAGAAGAACTCAACTAGTTCGAAAGGTGTGATGTTTGGGAATTGGTCAAACCTCCAAAGAATGTTTCAGTCATTGGAATAAAATGAATATTTAAAAGCAAGCTTGATGAAGAAGGAGTTGTTACTCGCAATAAAGAAAGATTAGTAGCTCAAGGATACAAACAACAAGAGGGAATCGACTTTGATAAAACCTATGCTCTTATTGCTCGTTTGGAATCCATCAGAATGCTACTGGCCTATGCTTGCTACAAGAAGAACAAGCTATTTCATATGGATGTCAAAAGTGTGTTTCTGAATGGCGTGCTAGAAGAGGAAGTTTATGTAAAACAGCCTCCTGGATTCGAACATGAACAGTATCCAGACTATGTCTACAAGCTCAAGAAAGCTCTTTATGGCTTAAAACAAGCTCCAAGATCATGGTACAAAAGGCTCAATAAGTTTCTCATTAAGAATGGTTTTGTACGAGGTAAAATCGATCCTACTCTATTTACAAAAACTCTTAATGGTGATATCTTAGTAGTTCAAATATAAGTAGATGATATTATTTTTGGATCTACTAACGATGAACTTTGTGAGTGGTTTTCTAAGTGTATGCACAGTGAGTTTGACATGAGCATGATGGGAGAGCTTAATTACTTCTTGGGTCTTCAAATAAAGCAAACTAAAGATGGTATCTATGTGCATCAAACCAAATATGTGAAAGAGCTGCTGAAAAGATTTGGTTTTGAATCTGTCAAGCCAAAATCTACACCTATGACTCAAAACAGCAAGCTATTTTCAGATGAATCAAGTAAAAGTGTAGAAATCATGAAATATAGAGGTATGATTGGATCCTTGTTATATTTAAGTGCCTCTAGACTTGATATCATGTATAGTGTATGTGTTTGTGCTAGATTTCAAGCTAATCCCAAGGAATCTCACTTGAATATTGTTAAAAGAATTTTTAAGTATTTAAGTGAAACTATTTCTCTTGGCTTGTTCTTTCCCATCACAAATACATTTGATCTTGTGGGGGATAGTGATGCAGATTATGCAGGTCCACAAACTGATAGAAAGAGTACAAATTGTGTTTGTAACTTTCTTGGCCAAAGCTTAGTATCAAAAAGAAAAATTCTGTGGCCCTATCTTCAACTGAGGGAGAATATCTAGCTGCTGAAAGCTGCTGCTCTCAGATTTTGTGGATGATGCAAACACTCAGAGATTTTGGAATCAAATGTGAGAAAGTTCCAATTTATTGTGACAACACAAGCACAATAAACATCTCAGAAAATCCTGTACTCCATTCAAGAACCAAGCATATCGATGTGAGACATCACTTCTTAAGAGACAATGTGGCTAAATGCAAGATCACTCTAGTCTATATGCCAACTGAATATCAATTGGTCGACATTTTCACAAAGCCCCTACCTGAAGAAAGATTTATTATTCTCTGAAGAGAATTGGGCATGTGTGATGTGTAAATAGCAAGATATTCTGGTATATAGCTTACTGTTGTAAAATCTTTGCATTTTAGCCTGCTATCTCCTTGAACTGGTAAATGAGTGTTTTATTTAAAATTTGAATTACGGATTCTACATGCAGTTGTATACGATGGTTAATCAGATAGATGATAATTTATTTTTAACTATTATGCTAAAATTATGAGCTAAATTGATTTACATGCAGTTACTTGTATAATTTGAATTATTCAAATTATTTCCTGCTTGATTTTATGCATAATTAGCATTTTATTTTTGGTATATGGGGTTGGGTAGCAAATATTTTAATTCTCCAGAATTGTTTTCCCTTGAAATTGTCGAAAAGTGGCAATATTTTTGGACTCTTCGGTTGGTTCCTTGCAAACCGTGTTGGGGGGTATCTATTTTGAATTGATACTCATCGGTCATTCACAGATCTATCTCACTTTACCAAAACAAAGTTCTCTCTCTCCAAACCCTAGTAATGGCGAACACCAGAAGCCAAAAATACTCCGCAACAGCGTCCAAATGCAAAGGAAAGCAAGTCTCTGAGGAACCATTGTTGTTTGATGTTGATACAAATGAGGAGTTGGACTCCGTCGATTAAATCAGTGACGAAAACATCTCTGGTGATGGTATCTCTCGATTTCCAATGTTGAAAAAGGCTAGGATAGCATTCAAGTTCTCTTCAAAGTTCCTAGAGTCCCGGTATCACAAGTTCAACATTGGCCAACGCGCTATCAATTTCGGTAAGCCACTGTCCTACATCATTATGCAGAAGTCACCTATTATGGATCTTTTTGATGCTATTAGCATATTATTGATTATAGATCTACCCACTACATGCTATCCATCTTTGGTTCAAGAATTCTATGCTAATTTGGTACTTGAAGGTGATGATTATTATGTTAGTGATGTGTGTGGTCAGCGTATTTGCCTTAACTCTACTGTGTTAAATGGAATGGTCAAGTTTAAAGGTCTTTTTGATGTGGATTTTATACCTTGGACTAAGAAGGGGTTGTTGGCTATTGAGGATTTGTCTGAATTGGAACAACAAAAGTTGGTTAGGGCTGACAAGGAATGTGAAGATACCATTCCCCTCACCATAGGACTGTTGGATCCCCTGGCCTACTTTATCTTTAAGATTTGTAGGTCCAACATATGTCCAAGGTTGGGAAATAGGTCAGTTATGTCTTGTCAGGACTTATTGGTATGTTCAATGATTTTAGCAGGTAAGAAATTTGATTGTGCTGGGTTGGTGTTGAAGTCTATATATGCTGCTGTCAAGAAAAAGAAGGCTGAATTACCTTATGGCTTGTTCTTGACCAAGGTTTTCAAGTTTGCTGGTGTCAAACTAGATGATAGGGATAGGGTAAAAATCATAGACTGCTTTGACTCTGTGAATCTAGCTAAGTCAAGCCTCCAGAAGTTAGAAGATGGTACTATAGCAAACATTCCCACCCCTGCCGCTACTGTGGTTCATGAGACTAGCTCCAGTTATCCATATGCCTTGAAAGACTCCAGCTCTGAAATATTTGAGGGTATAGTGGATATCAAGAAGGACATGGCGGACCTCAAGAGAGACGTGCAGATTCTGAAAGACTTGGTGTCTTAGATGGTTAAGGATGTGTTTGGCCCTGCTGCTCCAGCCTCCAGTATAGTGAAGACTCATAATCATCCAGCTATTGATAATGCTGCTGCTATCACTAATGCTGCTGGGAACAAGGACAAGGGCTCTATCATGGAGTCCCTTTTTGATAATGAAGGGGGAGAAACTTTCAGGATCTAAGATCTGGGTTGGGTTGCTATATTTTTTTAAGTTTTATGCATGCTATCTGAACAAGTTTAATTGCTTAAGTACTTTATTTTGTCTGTCTTGGATGATATTTATTTGTGTTGCTACTTTGGCTGGTTAACCAAAGTATGAATATTTTATGTTGGTATTTTGGATGTTGCTGCCATGGTTGACATTTATGATATTACCTATTATCTGCAAATCATGTGAATATTAGTACTTGGAATTTTTTTAGATGCCATGCAGTACTAATATGTTTTTGCAGGATGTATTAGATTAAGGGGAGCAATTCTAGCCTCCTGAAAACAGGTTGTGTAATCATAAAAAAAGGGAGATTGTAAGCCTCCTGGTTTTGATGATGACACAGTTGAGCAAGCTAAAATGCTTGTAAGCAAGCTAAATTGCTTGTGAGGAATGTACATCTTTTAATATGCATGTATATCTATTATAGCCTGCTGTACTTCATGTACTAACAATGTTTTGCAGGGTATATAGTTATAAGCATAACAACATGCTTATCTTAATTACAGCAAGCTGGAACAGAATCCTACAGAGAGCAGAATTCTTTCTGCAGTCGCGAAACAAAATTATTTTTTGTGTAGGATTAATTTAATTGTACATTTGATTAAATATTATGTTTTTAATATATTCCTAAGCTCGTATCTTTTATTAAAAACGTTTTACAAAACTTTAGGAAATGGTTGATTTGATTTCACTTGCTTTATTTAACCCACAACCACTTTACTATCGTATGAGTAATCAAAAGAGAATTCAAAATTCAAATTCGATTTTATATCAACTCCTTTTGTTATGCCTATAAAATATTTTCTGATCCTCAAATCTTTATTTGCCTAAAATACTTTCATAGAGCCGTTGTATACTTTTGTATATATACGGATTAAAGCTTTCATTCTTTGTGGTTACACATATATTCTTACAACTCGTATTGTGAAAAGCTTTATTTCATTCTTCTCTAAATCTGAGCTTAGTTCTATATTGGAGATATGATATTTAGAGAATATTGTTTGAGTTGTAAACACTTTCATTCGATTGTATTGTTCAAGTGTAATCTATAATCACTATGTGGCAAGGGTTCTTGGTGTAGAACAAGGGAATATTTGATTCAATTGTATTGTTTCTACAAGACAAAGGGTTTGAGGAACAGAAGTATTCAAGAGTGGGACTCGAGGAATTCAAGGTTCAAGAACGGATTGCAAGGCAGAGAACAATAGCAAGCTGGAATCAGTCTGCTAAGGATTGCTGGGATTTTAGCAAGCCATTGTAGTGATTGGGAACAGGGAGATATATCTTAATCCTGTAATTGGTATATTATTGATTAATATATATTCTTTTACCATGTTGGTAAGGGACCAACATGTAGAGCATTAGACATAGGGGTCGAACCTGGCTAAATATCGTGTGCCTCTTTTATATATTGTTTTATCTGTTCTTCCGCATTACATTCATTCTAGCCTGCTATAATTCATTCTAGCATGCTATAATTATTTACAGATTGAAAACAATAAGCCAGTTTGTTAAGGCACATCAGACTTTTAACATTAAAGTCAGCTATAATTGATTGGTAGTATTTAAAATTAGATATTCAGCTAAATCACATATTCACCCCCCTCTAGGTACATTCACAAAACCTCTTAAAAAGTGAATTAGTAACGAATTCAGAATAAATTAAAACGCGGGCTGCTATAATCAAAAAATAATCTCTTGGACAAAATCTAATTTACACCTTTTAAAATTAATAAACTTCATAAAAGGGAGTAAAAATATGATTATAACTTAAAAGTCTTGAAAAGATCTTTTCGAATTGATATTACACATAATTTTCGGATGTATATCCAATTTTATATGATTTTTCAAAGTTGTAGTATCCTATTTTTCAAAGCCACACCAACAATGTATACATATGACAGAATTTTATGAATGTACATGTAGAATCTCAAAAATTCTAAACTACGAAAGTTGTAGAGAATTGAGATGTCTTTCCAAAAAGTATAAAATCATTCAATTTCGAGGTAAAACGAATTTAATATGATTTTTACGAGAAATATTAACTAGCATAATTCAAATATATAAATTTAGAATAATATCATGAAAATGAAGATAATAATTAAGATGTGTACCTTGAAATCTTAAAGTGTGATTATGAAATCTTTAAACTTCAGATTCTCACTTTATAAACCTTTTATTTTATGTTTAGCTTGAGTATAGAAAGAACTTCGAGTCTATGAATAAAAGGCAACTCATGCTTTGTCACCGAAAAACACCCTTAAACGATTAACCACTTGCAATTTGAACCAAATCAACCCAACAAAATAAATTTTAAACCTTATCTTCTTGATTACAAGATGCACCATCATATTATCAGAACGGAAGAGCAAGTCGTGCTGATACCGTGTTATAAATATACTATAGTAGATATGTGAGAAAGAGAGATGAATAAGAGAATATTGTATTCCTTCAAGTGAGTTTATAAGTTCACATATGGTGCCTATTTATAGGCTTGCAAGTTGTAAGTTACAAGCATCTAAAAAGCCAGCCAAAAGTCTCACGTATACAAAAGGTCAAAAGTCTATAGTTTTAGACATAAAAAGCCAAAGGTCAAAGACTTGAAATGCCAAAAGTTTACCTAGAACTTTCTAGGACATTCATTTCACAATATCCTAATTAATTCTACTAGGTCTTGTTGGTATCTTCTTTAAAATTATTGGAATTATTTACCGCTAATATCTAACTTTTTACTGTTAAATTGAACTAAATTTGATCAGAAATTAAAAATTATTTTTTATAAATTTAGAAAACCTAAAAATACATATTAAAGTATATTAAATATAATTTTTGTTAATTACATAATATATATAATTTTTTATTTAAACTTAGTCAAATTAATTAAAGAAATTATATCCTATATATAATAAGGATAAGAGAGATTCTATCTGAATAGTAACAAATGTCAACGGTTCGATACTCCCAACAACATATTTAACTCTAATATTTATTATCTCTAAAAATATTGACATAGATTTAAGATTTGAGTCTTATTAATATATTAAAATTTAAGTTCAATGACTTTTATATAATTTTAATATTTAAATATTATTAATAATATATAAAATTTAATATTTATATTATTATAAGTAATTAAATCACTTAACAATAAAGATACGAATCTATAATTGGTCCTTATCATATAATCATATTCATGATAACAGATCATACGATAAATAACGTCAATTATTTCCAACAGTATATATCTTAATTGTAGTTTTTGTACCTGAAGATTATTACAATTTACTACTGTAACATACATGACAGTGTTCAGACTATCCTGCGAGATTATGAAGAATGGAAGATCTGGACCCGAACCAATGTTTGATTTGGGCCGTTTGGGATATCTTAAAAGAAAGTTACTTTTCACTTATATGTAATAAGTGACACATAAAAGTGATAAATAAATTATTATTTATAAACTATTTAGGTGTTTGGATAAATCTACTAATGAGTTGGTGAATTGAAGTGTTTGGTAAATTATAACTTATAAGTTATTTTTTTTTAATTTTTTAATTTAATATAATAATTTTAATACATGAATTTTTAATTAAAAAGACAAAATTTGAAAACATAAATATTGGAATCCAAATATTTTAGAACATGCGAATTTTATTAATTTATCAAAACTAAAAATACATTATAACTATTACGTTGGGATTGAAGTTTTTTATTAAAAATATTAATTTATCAAAATTTTACTTTATATTTTAAAAATAGTTATAATATACATAAAAAAGTTCTTTAAGATATTAGCTACCATAAAAATGTGAAGGAAGAGGTAATTGAGTATATACTTATCATCACGCAACAGAAAAAATAAGCTGGATGAAAAAAGTACAGGTCCATTCTTCAACAAGCAGTGTTGGCTGAGGAGGGTGGTGTAGGTCTTGAAGCTGGGAATATGGCAGCAGGGGAACCAGGAATACATGATGTCATTTTCGAAGATGAGATTGAGGAAGCCATGGTGGATATGTTCTAACTGAGGAATCAGTCTGAGTGTTGCTATTTTGATGTAGGACAGAGGTTAGCAAGGGGTAAAACAAGGGGAGAAAAGCCTATCTCTGCATAGAATCAGCAAGAAACACCTGAAATTCGCAGATTTAATTCATAATATTCAACTCCCGTCAATAATGAAGCTTACAACTGTTTATATAGAATCCTAAAACTTGGTGAACAAGTAAGATCCTAAAAAATAGGAAACAAATCGTAATTGAGTTCCTAATTAATTAAAGGAAACAAATCCTTTTATTATTCCACTACTATAATCTACAATGTTCCTAATAATATAACTAAAATAACTAGTCAATTACAATTACTCTTATTCCTAAATAAATAGTATAATATATACAAAATAATTTATTAATTCCTTGTTCCACATCATATTTGCTTGTGTAGGTTCTTAGTTGAATGTTCCTTTTTTAGGTTTCCTTATGTTATGTTCCAGTGTGTCGAGTAGGTGTTCAACGGTGTCGAGTAGTCTCTCGCATTGTAATGCTGATGATGTAGTTTTTATTAGATATTTTGAATAAAAATTAAATTGCATTATATTATTTTGATTTTGTAACTTATATAATTGATTTTATAACTCCTTAATAATGGTGTTCAATTAATTAAATTTAATTGTAGCTCATTATTGAAATCCGCAGATTTAATTCATAATATTCAACTCCCCTCAAAATGAAGCTTACAACTGTTTATATAAAATCCTAAAACTTGGTGAACAAATAAGATCCTAAAAAATAGGAAACAAATCCTAATTGATTACTACTTCCTAATTAATTAAAGGAAACAAATCGTTTTATTATTCTACTACTATAATCTACAATGTTCCTAATAATATAACTAAAATAACTAATCAATTAAAATTACTCTTATTTCTAAATAAATAGTATAATATATATAAAATAATTTATTAATTCCTTGTTCCACGTCATATTTGCTTATGTAGGTTCTTAGTTGAATGTTCCTTTTTTTAGGTTTCGTTATGTTATGTTCCAGTGTGTCGAGTAGGTGTTCAACGATGTCTAGGAGTAGTCTCTCGCATTGTAACGCTGATGATGTAGTTTTTGTTAGACATTTTGAATAAAAATTAAATTGCAATATATTATTTTGATTTTTTAACTTATATAATTGATTTTGTAACTCCTTAATAATGGTGTTCAATTAATTAAATTTAATTGTAGATCATTATTGTGTGTAAGTTACATAATTAATTTTATGTAGGTTACATATTTTATACTCCTATACAAGGAGGCCTTTGCACCATTGCTTGCAGGTTCCGTTATGCCTTATAATATGACTTGCTTGCTCTAATATGCTCTTTTACAGTGTGATCACTACAAGGAAATCAGTCTAAACTGACTGAACATAACCGACCGGCCGATCAAAAAAGTGGGGATTAAAACCGACCGTTTCGCCTACGGTCGGTTTTGTTAGTTGGAAAGTACAAAAACGACGTCATTTTGTAATTTACAACCAACCGTTTTGAATTTGGTCGATTTTGCTGCTGACGTGGCTGCCTTATAACCGACAGCCCGGTTGATGGTCGGTTTTGTCCCATTCAAAAATAAAAACGGCGTCGTTTTCGTGAACCTAAAACCGACCACTTCAACCTCAGTCGGTTTTACTGTTGCCATGATAGTATTATAAACGACCAATGATCAGTCGGTTATGTGAATTTCAAAAATAAATTAAAAAAATAATAGTAAATTCATTAAACATGTACTTGTTATAATATAAACGGTGTCGTTTTACTGTAAAGATTAGAATCGACCGTTTAGCGGTCGGTTATGAGGCTTACTTTATTATTATTTTTAAATACAAAACCATTATCTTATTTTCTTACAAACCAAAAAAGAAGGGAGCTAGAAGATAAAAGTGGTGGAGATTAGGAGGAAGATAAAAGTGGAGATATATATATTGTAAGTATACTCTATATATTTTATAAATATATATATATATATATATACACACACATGTGTGTATAATTAATGTTATATATAAATGTATGTGCATATATGTGTTTATAATTTTGAAATGCATGCTAAATTGTTTGTAAATATATGTATTTATGTAGATGGCAAACGATGATCGAAGTTGGATATTTAACCGGTTACAAAGTGATAAAATTACTATAAATCTTGAATATAAATATGGTGTAGAATGTTTTTTAGATTTTGCAAGTAAAAATGGAATGAAGGGTGATAAAATGAAATGTTCTTGTAAAAATTGTAAAAATTTGAATTGGTTAGCAATTGATGAGGTTAGATTTCATTTAATATCGGTTGGAATGATCGAGGGTTATACAGTTTGGACTTCACACGGTGAAGTCATTCGAAGGAAAGAAATTGGACAATCACATTTTCGTCATCATAGAGAATCTTCAAGGGTAGAACAACCGGGAGATATGGATGCGATGTTACATGAATTTTCCGGTCCAAATTGTGATTTTTATGATACTACGGGTACTAGTAATTTAGAAGAAGCTCCAAATGATAGCGCTAAAAATTTGTATAATACGATTGTTGAAAATGGAGTTCCTATCTATCTCGGTAATACAAAATATACAAGAATAAGTTTTACATCGAAGCTATTAGAATTCAAAAATGTTGCTAATTGTAGCGATAAAGCTTTCGATAGTTTAATTAAATTTATTGTGGTTGTGTTACCAAAACAACACACTTTACCCGAATCATATTATCATATGAAAAAGATTATGAAAAATTTTTGAGGGTTGAATATCAAAAAATTGATGCATGCGATAATGATTGTATGTTGTTCTACGGAAATGACAAGGATAAGGTTGTATGCGATATATGTGGTGCTAATCGTTACAAAGATGTATCAAGGAAAAATGGTAAAAAGATTCTAAAATTTTTTTAAAGACATTTTTCTCTGATTCCTCAACTACAATGCTTGTATATGTCGGCACATACATCTGAACATATGAGATGGTACAAAAATTGAGATATCAATGTGGGAGAAATTAGTCATCCGGCGGACGCCGATGAATGGAAAAATTTTGACCTTCGATTCCCATCATTTACCGAAGAGGTTCGTAATGTGAGGCTTGGTTTTACGACGGATGGTTTTAACCCATTTGGTAAAACGGGTAAAACATATATATAGTGTGTGGCCCATAAAAATTGTCATTTATAATCTTCCGCCTTCAATGTGTCTGAAAAAGTCGTATCTGTTTTGACCGATATAGATGCCGGGTCCAGATAGTGTTAGCAAAGATATTAACGTATATCTAAGGCCTCTCATAGATGAATTGAAGACATTATGGCATACCGGAGTAGAAACTTATGATCAATCTACCAAACAAAATTTTACACTGAGAGCGGCACTTATGTGGACTGTTAGTGACTTTTCCGCTATGAGTATGATAAGTGGTTGGTCAGGTAAAGGAAAAATGGGATGTCTGGTGTGTCATAGAAGTGTACAAGACTTTTAATTAAAACATACCGGTAAATGTTGTTTCTTTGGCACAAATCGAATATTTCTTGACCCAAATAATCCATTACGCAAAAGAAGTAATGTGTTTGATAATACTGAAAATAAATTATGGTGTGGTCATTTGCGTGGGGATTACTTGAAAGATTTACTAGACGGTTTAATCTTTCGACCACCTGGAAAGAATACTGCCAAGTTAAGAAGTCCCGGCTATGGGGTTGACCACCATTATACTCATGTCCCATTGTTTTATGAACTACCTTATTGGTCATCACATGCTTTGTGATATTCTATTGATATCATGCATTCGGAGAAAAATGTGTTTGAAAATATATTTTTCACCATTATAAATACCACAGTCAAAGGATCATAAAAAAACACAGTTGGATTGCAAGCACTTTGATTTGTTACCTCATTTACGGATTTCAGAAGATGGCAAGAAACCTAAAGCACCGTTCTCTCTTACTAGAAAACAAACCAAACTTTTGGCTCATTGGATGACCTCACTGAAACTTCCAGACGGCTATTCTTCAAATAAATCTCGTTATTATAATATTGACGAGTGCAAATTCTTTGGTTTCAAGTCTCATGATTGTCATATTTTTCTTCAAAAATTATTGCCTCTTGCACTTCATGAGTTTCTACCAGAACCTATTATGGATGCCTTAACCGCTGTTTCCAATTTTTTTCAAGACGTGTGCTCATCCGCTCTTGTAAGGAAGGGTTTGAATTTGATGGAAAAATTAGTTATTAGAGCATTGTGTTTGTTGGAAATAATTTTTCCTTCAACATGGTTTGATTCGATGGAACACTTGGTTATACATTTAGCAGAAGAATGTAGACTCGCAGGACCTGCTTATTGGCATTAGATGTATCCAATTGAGCGTTTATTAGGAAAGTTAAAACAAAAAGTCGGCAATAAAGCACGGGTTGAGGGTTCAATCGTCGAACGATATATGGAAGAAGAAATTGTTAATTTCTGTTCATTCTACTTTGCCTCTGACTCGATTCATAATAAAAAACGTCGACACGAGGTTGCGTTTGACGACAAGCGTGATCCAGAAAAATTAGCAGTTTTTAAATATCCAATCCAACCTCTTGGTAAAGAAGGTACTCAATATATGAATGATGATGAGTGAATGCTAGCAGAGGAATATGTTTTTGTGAACTCTCCAGAAGTTCAACCATACCTAAGGAACCAAAAATATTTACCCTAATTAATGTTTACATTTTTATATCGTTAAAAAGTATTAATTATTGACATATTTATATTTTCATATATTATAGAAGGTACCAAAATCGTGTTCTCCGACAACGTCCAACAACAACGCCACAAGAATTAGATCATTATATCAAGACTCGATTTGAAATCTAAAAAAAGGTACTTTACTACTTTACTTTGTATTAATTTTATCATTAATACATGTTATATTCTTGATAATACTTAAGTAATTATAGGTTGAGAATGATGAGGCAGAAGGACCTCATTTCAAGTACTTGATTGACAGACCGACACTCAAAGTCATGACGTTTGGGAATTGTCAAGTCAATGGATATAAATTTTCAACAAAATCTGCATCTAATTCTGGTGTTTTTGTTCGAGGCACATCAAACGACAATACCCTTGATTATTATGGTCGATTACAAGAAATTGTACGACTTATTTATCAAGGAGGGAATCATGCATACTCGTTTAAATGTATATGGTTTGATAGTGTGAGTAATGGCGTAAAGATCGATAAAAATAGAGCGGTGGCAGTCGATATAACATCAAGGTTATATCGTACACTTGCTACACGCTATAGGGATGCACATCGTGGCGAAGCGGGCTCATCATCATTATCCGCTCTAAGACAACAATCCATCATCCCCGATAATGTTTACTTCTCAATTGTATGCAATGTACTTAGTGAAGTTCGTGCCAATCCAACTCAATTTACTCGACAATTATCTGATGAAAAAATCACAAATTTTGCACGGACTGCACTCAGGCCTCCGATCCCTCCGCCAAGCAAAGTAGCCGAATTCAATGGAACAATCTTATATTCGGTGAAGTGGTGCATATAGTGACTACTTTGGTTGAAGACATCCTTCAAAAAAGTGAAGCAAAAGTGCAACAAATGCGTGAGGTAATATTGAATACAAATTTGTGATTTTTTATGCCTTGTTAGTTACTCTTTTATTTTGTGACTTGTCTTATATTTTATGCTTAGGAAAATAATGCTCACAATGTTGATGAGGAGAAGGATTTCACGGATGAGGACGAGGTTTCGGATAATGAGGTGGGCGATGGAAACAATAATGAAGAAGATGTGGAGATAGGCGATGCTAATGGATCCGAAAGTGATTTTAGTGTTTTGATGTCGTATGAATTGATATAAACAATTATGTTAGTTTATCAGTTTGTAATGTTGGTTTGGGAGAATATTTATCAGTTTGAATTTAGTTTTGGAGGTTGAATTTGGTTCAGGATGTTTGAATTTGGTTTAGGATATTTCAATGTTGGTTTGAATGTGGTTGTTTATATAATGTAATTCATGGTTTAGATGGTTTTGATTTTAGTTTTATAGTGTATTTATTTGTTATTGATGATGTATGTGATTTTTATTGATAATGTTGATATGGTATTGGAATTGATAGGAAATAGGCCTGCAATTCTGCATTTTTTTACCAAATAACAGATAAAACCGACCGATTAAAGAAAAAACCGACCATTTTTTACCATTCAAAATGTAGTAAAACTGACCGACAGGGTTCATAACCGACTGTCTTCCATATAAAACCGACCACCTTCTTGAAAGAGATGGTCGGTTTTAGTCGGTCGGTTATGAGGTCTCATATTTTTTCCTGCATCACTTTTGCTGCAAAACCAACTGTTATGGCACATCGGTCGGTTTTAAGTCATAAAATGTACCCCTCATAACCAACTAGGCCACGGTCGGTTTTATCCTCTAAAAATGCCATGTATTATAACTGACCACCTATCGGTCGGTTTTGACCAGCCCATATTTTCGTTGACTTTGGACATAACTGACCACAAAACGGTCAGTTTTAAGTCCCACGTGGCACACACGTGTTCTACGTGGGCCCACTTTAAGGAAAATGGCGAGGACTATAACCGAAAGATGTTGTGGTCGGTCATAAGTGTTAAACCCGACCAACTTGGCATAACCGTCACGGTTAAAATCGACAACCCCTGTCAGTCGGTTATGACCCTAAAATTGATTGATTTCCTTTATAACCGACGCATTTCGGCGGTCGATTTTGACTTATTTTCTTGTAGTTGATGCTAATTTATTAGCGTATATTTTTTTTTAATTACTCCATTTTACATGCATATAGGCACTATTACATGGTTATTGTAATATCCTTAATAACGTACATGTTATTTATGATCTTTTTTGGCATGCTTCCATCATTAGTTGGTACTATATATATTAGTTTTAATATTGTTTAGACCATTCGACTATATGCATGTTTTACACAGTTTTTTGGACATATAAAGTTTTTTATAAAAAAATCACGTATTACCTTCCTTTTTTGAGTAGTTACGTGTCTTACATGATTTCTAAGATAAATTGGTGTGTAATTTTAAATTTCGAATTATTGGATTTAAATGTTTTCTATTTATATTATTTAACATGTTTATATGCTTAGCATTTGATAATTTACATTTTTTATTTATGAATACAATTAGAGGATTTTTTTAAGAATAAAATACTATTTTTTGATATTGAAAATGGAAAAGTCTGTCTAGGATTTGGGTCTTAAGTGGGACCGGTGTGACCCCTCCGAAACTTGAGAATTATCCACTAATATATCGAAATTGATGTATTTAAGTCTAGGCAAACAATCTCTTTATAATGTATTTATGAATGTAGCATAATATAATTCCTCTTAATTTATTTAATTGAATAGATAATTCTTTGTAGTTGTTTACTTATTCAAGTGAATTAATTGGAATGATTGATTTCTTGATTTTAGATATGGCTGGTGTTGATGGAGCTAGCTTGTCTGGTAATGTCACTGTTGAGGCAGGGTCTATGCCTAATGCGGCGACCCTTGCGGTACCAAATACTGCTGTACCGGTAACCGCTCAGGCGGAAAAATCGGAAAACTTATGATGGTGGCCCGACAAGAAGTACAGAACTGAGGATACGGGTATTAAAAAGTTTATAGTGGCCCGACTTCTCGCGTTTATGATGGTGGATTCCAAGAAAGTGGTTAATCAAGTTCAAGACCTTCAGTTGATCGTGCATGACATGGAAGCTGAGGGATTATGCCCATGAATGAGGCATTCCAAGTTGCCGTTATTATTGAAAAATTGCCCCCTGGTTTGATGAACTTCAAGAATTATTTGAAGAATAAACGAAATGAGATGATAGAGCAAGACTTTGTCTGGAGACTCCGTATTGAGGATGATAATAAATCTCGGTCTGTGAGCTCTTCAAATGCTAATGTTGTGGAGGTCAATATGAACTCCAAGTTCAAAAAGGAGAAATCAGATAAGAGGCTCAACATGTGACCTAAAGGTATAGTATTCAAGAAGAGATTTCAAGGAAAGTGCTTCAACTGTGACAAGATGGGTCACAAGTCAACTGAGTGTAGACTACCAAAGAGGAAGAAGCTTGAGGCCCACATGGTTGATGAAGTAACTCAAGATGTATATGAGAACAGTTTATCTATTATGGTTTCTGAGGTGAACCTGGTCGGCTCTAATCCGAAAGACTGATGGATCGACACTGGGTCTACAAGGCACATATGCTCAAACAAAGAGTTGTTCCATACTTTCTCACCAACTGAGACTGAAGAGAAGTTGTTCATGGTAAATTCTGCAACATCTAAAGTCCTTGGAAAGGGCAATGTTATGCTGAAGATGACCTCTGGTGAGGAGTTGACTCTCAAAGATGTGTTGTATGTGCTGGAGATCCGAAAGAACGTGGTTTCTGGGACAATGCTGAACAAGCATGGATTTCGCTGGTGTTTAAATCTGATAAGGTTATTTTAACTAAAAGTGGAATGTTTGTAAGAAAAGGCTATATTACTGAGGGCCTTTTCAAACTCAAGGTATGAATGTGAAAAATATTAAAAAAATAGATTATTTTTCTTCTTGCTTACTTGAGTCTTCCAATGTATGGTATGATATCCTTTGTGGATGTGAAATAGTAAAAGTGTGGCGCGCGGTATCCTAAAAGATTTTTTTTTTGAATTCTAGAATGTAATGAAACATTTTTAGAAATGTTTGAAATAAGAGAATATCTTGAATAAGTCTTGATACCAATACATTTGATGATAAAATGACATCCAAAAACAAATTATAGGTATTTTGGATGAATATATAGACAATGGTTGTATACGTGTATTTGATAAATGTGAGTACTATAGAAACTAGAATGTTGGCATATAGTGAATGAAAATGGAATAGTTTCAAAAGATGCCATCTAATTGCCAAATTGAGGACGCTCGAATTTGATGATTCGATGACTATAAAATTGTCAATTTGGGGATGCTCAAATTTGAGAATGAGGTAAATTGAAATTGCTAATTTTAGGGACACTTAAAACTGGTAAGGTCAATAATAGTTTGAAACTTCATTTGAAGATTGGTAAATAAATTATCAATATAATAGATATGCCAATATTATGATGATCAGTGAAAATGATAAAGTCACTTTGTGGTCTTAAGAGATACAAGTGAATGCGTTTTAAATGGAAAAAAGTGATTTTTTTAATGGGTTTTAAACCATAGCTTGCTGACATAATAATTAAGAAAGGCTTACCAAAGTATTGAAGTACACTCCAAAAGGAAACATTTAGGCAATAGCTTGCTGAAAATGAATAAGTAGCAAAGGTTAGGAAAAAGAGAGTTTTAGCTTAAATTAGTGTATGGGTTATTTAACTCGAGTTCCCTCATCGAGGAGATAAAGAAGAATCATCTCTCCATTAGTATGATTTCATTTCGGAGGAGGCCAAAAACAATCCGTGTGGGCTTGGCAATAACTAGAAGTGGACCACTACAAGAAAAACAAGCTCATACAACCGTTTTGCACCGTTGTCTGGCATCTCAATTTTCCGTAGTCTATTGAGGCGCCATGTGATTGACATCAAACAACGGTTGTTTAAACTGTTACTGGAAGGAAGGAAGACAACAGTTCACCAACACTTGTTATAAAGTTCAAGAGACAACAGTCTTGTCACTAAGCTCCATTGTTGGAAGAACTTGGACGCAACATTTTCATTAAGCTCCATTGTTGGAAAAACTTGGAAACAACAGTTTTCTGACTAGAGACAACGAGTTCTATACGTCAAGCAAGAGTCCTATCTTTTTCTAAACTTCATGTATATCTCTTATTCAAACAACGATTAGTATGATACAATGTTGTCTGAAATCCTAACCACAACGGTGTTAATTGTTATCTGATACGATTAGTATGATATAATGTTGTCTGAGTTGTGATTAATTGTTATCTGAATGCTCTCTGGACAATATTTTAAGTTTAAGTCACATTGTAGTTTAAGTTTTCAGACAACATTTTATAACAATTTCTAGTTATGGTAATGTTTTACACACAATGGTTTACAAGTTTTACAAATTTGTTTATCTAGTTTCAGTCAACAGTTATAACAATGTTATATCATTGTCTGAATTATTTGGTACAATGGTTATTTTTGATTTAAAACACCATTATATGTTGGAGTGTAAAACTTTTGCATATCAAATTCACCTTTCATACTACCCAGCAGCAGAAACTAAAACAAGCATAAATCCAAATACATAATACATTAAAACCAGCAATCCACAATATACCAATTTAAAGCAAGCATAAATTCGCCATAAAATTCCAACCACGTGACAGAAAATAAAACAAGCATAAATTTTCCATAAAATTAAAACCATCATATCAATCTACCAATCCACCAAAAACACAGAAAAACCAAATACATAATCCCTAGTTTACTGATCATTAATCCGGCTGCCAAAAACAAAAACAAGTAAATAGAGATCAATGTACCGATCAATCCACCTAACACCAAATACATAATCCTAAGTTTACTTTACCATCACCAACTACATAAATAAAACTTCCACTTTACTATTAGTTTAGAAAAAAAGAACCCAACTGCAGAACCTAACATGCATGCCGTTTCATAAAATATTTCACAAAATCAGTCCGAACCTCGTTAATGTCAGAATCGGTATAAACCAGGTTTGATCTGCGCATCCACTGAAAAATGACCAAATTTTTTGTCAGTCACATGTTCNCAGATTCGACCTGCGCATCCACTGAAAAATGACCAAAAGTTTTTTGTAAGTCACATGTTTTACTCGTGTATGAGCTAGTAGTTAAAGAAACTGAAATTTTAACCTTAGCAGCAAACTCAAGTTCTTTGTCCTCAACGATTTCCTTCATGTACCGCATCACAAATATGCCACAGTCCTTGTTCCCCGTCTGCACTGGAACTCCCTGATATACCAAACAAAAATTTAATTACAATCTCCTTAGATGACATGTGATTGGCTAATATAGCACAATTTTAATCAAGAGTAAAACATATATACATCTGCAGACCTCTTTTGAACAGGAAACTAATGTAGAACTCAGATGACAAATTTTGGACATGTGACCCTAATTTTGGTACTATTTTAGGCATTTTCTAGCTCTTAGATGACCAAAAAAAAATTATGAGAATGAATTAATACCGCCATATTCTCCCATACGATTTTCTTCTTTGCAACCTTGTTCAGATCCTCCTTGTACATTTTAATGGCACTGCAAAAAAAAATTTTCAACGTACAATTAATGAAACCAATAAAAAATATGGTCTATCAAGGATGAAGACTCAATACACAAACTTTAGATGCTAGACTTACTTGTCGACAACATCCACCCATTCCCCATTTGCAATTCGACGTTTGAGGGGGTCCATGTAGTAGACAATTTCTGTCTCAGGATTTGCAACAGTCAAGGTCCAGTGGTTCCTACACAAACATGAACGATAATGTGACTTTACAATTAAAGCATGAAGTACTAATTATTGTGGTGCTACCAACTCAAATATCATCAAAAAATCATATTAATATTAAAATAAAATCAACCCAAATCAGCAAGTCAGAAAAATATTCTAAATTGTGACACATCCAGAGTGCCATCTATTTAAAATTGAAACTTAAATTCTCGTAAATGATCATCTTAAAAAATGGGTGGATGACAATCTTAATAAGTTTATCAACTCCCAATTGATACCATATTACAAATAACATAGTCACAACTCCCAATTGACAGATGAATCATATAAACACTTACACATCATTATAAGGCATGAGAAAGTATTGCCCTTTCTTAGCATTCTTAAATCGTGCAACAAGTGCACGCGACCTCTGCCCTGCATTGCCACATCCAATGGCATCAATCATGCTGGGATCTATGAAGCTTATCATGTTGGTCATCTTATGCTTTTTCACACGTTCATTTAAGAAGCTACATATAAAATTAACTAGTGGTGAGAAAAGATTCTCAGTTTGATTGCGGGAGTACTATGTACGAAAAATAAAAAAGTTTAAACCAGAGAAACTTACTGAATAAAAAGGCAAATAATAGACCCTGCCATTTCACCTTCAGAGCACACTGCATGTATATCTGATAAAAAAATGACTTGGTTCTTCGTAGTGCCAAAGGCTTCCCTGCTTAGCTCAAAAGATATTGTTCGTCCATCAGCCAAGGCATCCTTTGCCCATGTCCACAAACGATTTAATGTGGATGGATAATTTGCACCCATCTCAACAACAAGCTCCGGTTCAACATCTTCGACTACTTTATACGACTTCTTCATTTTCCTTGTCTTGGCTTTCAGAAAAAAATGCACGTGCAAATAAAAACATCATATTTGGTGCTGATATAGTAAAAACATACTAGATATAGTAAACATACTAATGAAAAACCGGCTAACCTTTGGAGCTGATAAAACATCAAAAGTGCTATTGTTTCCTACTGCTATCAGGTTTCTTGGCCATGCAATATAAGTTCCTATGGCTTGTTCCACAGTCAGAATTTCATCACCAATAGGGAAGGGAATCTTAGCATGACCTTGAATGACTTGAGTGATTGACACTCTAGTATTCTTTTCATCAAGTCTTACTCCATGGATTGTCTGCTCACATCCTTCAAGCACAAGGACTTCATCAATCTTTGCATAAGTTACAATGTTGCTCAGTGATCCAATAGCCAATTTGCAAACAAAACTACTAGAAGTATTAACTTTTACATCCTCAGAAGTCTTCTTTTAACCAATAAACATACAGNTATAATTTTCATCCTCGCCAGCCAACTCCATAGCATCCTCAGGTTCCTCCCCAAAATCAACAAATAAATTATCAATCATTTTTATCTTATGAACACCTCCATCCCCATGATCATGAAAAATCTTCTTTGCCATTTTAGGTGTATCAATATTCTTTACACCTACATCCACATTAACTCCACCGTTAGAGTGACAACTTGCTTGTTGGGAATCATGTTTCGGACTGCCATCTTGTTCTGCACTTTTTGTCAATACTTGTGTTGCACTTTTTGTCAATATCTCTACTCTGAGCTTTTCCATTTCAGCAGCCCAAAAAGCATCTCTCTTTTTAATAATCTTCGGAGTTTCCTCTGCCATGAACTTTTGAACTCTCTCCTGTATCTTTTCATCCATTGTCCTGGCTTTCTTTTACCTTAGAAGATCAAAGTAAGTTGACTGCTTCACATGAGTTCCTTGGCCACGCACTCTTCCTCCATGCTCAGGCTTACCAAGCGCCATTGTTAAAACATCATTAACACCTTCTTCTTTTAGTTTCCCTTCCTTAACCTGCTCCTTCAACTTTGCCTACAAAATTAAGAGTACCATAAAACATGAAAATTACCAAGTCTGCTAAAAACAACTAATAATCCCAACTACAATCAACACCATCCACAACAAGAAAAACAGGCTCATATAAGAACTTAAAAAGTTAATATGTTACTTCAAAAAAAATACATACGTATTGACTTTTTTCCGGAAATAAGATACAAATTGATAACATACAATTTCCTTAGCTTTTTCTGCAGCAGCATCATTTATAAAATTACCATCTTTGTCCATCCTTGCTAGGACCCAGGTCGACGATCGATCGACTTCCTCTTCATCTGGATGAGATTGAGACTGTATTTACATGTAGATGAACACCTTAATAATAGTATAAACATGTTTAGAAAATTAGTTTGTATCCAGAAATAAACATGTTATTTCATTACTACTCACCCATTCATTCTCGAGGTTAGCATAACCTTTTCGAGACAAGCGATGTGGATATAAACTCTGCTTCCTTCTTTCTACTTGTTCATCATGTATTTCCTTCATAAAAAGCACCAGTAAAGTTATAAGATCATTAGTAAGTAAATATTGTATATGAATATAGCAGAAGTAAGGTTATAAGATAATTAGTAAGTAAGTAAGGTTACTAGAAATATACCAGAAACTCGGGTGACAAGCGATCAGCAACAATGACTTATCACAGAAAAATTGTTGTCTTATAACTTACACATAAATTAAATGAACAGCTAGGATTAAATGCCTTTTAATCGAACGATCAAGAATAACATCATTATTTTTTTGTTTTAAAAAAAAATTGAAATCTGAATGCAACTTTATACTACAACGGCTGGTTCTTTAAAGACCGTTGTTATCTTTGTTAACTCACAATGTATTATCACAGAAACACCATTGTCTAATAAGGTAAACATAAGTTACACCATTGTTTGAGGTCCAATAAGACAATGCATTAAACAATCCGTTGTCTAAATTACACAACATCATGAACAAAATCATTGTCTCACAGAACTATATTAACAATGGTTACTAGGCTGTTGTGTTCAACTCTATCACACAACATGTCGAGGAATAACTGTTGTCTGCTATGCTTAGAATAAAATCGTATAGATAATAGTTTGAAATAAGTTTAATAACAGTTATCGTAGTCATAGTCACACAACAGTTTTTCAAAAGAACAACAACGGATTATAACCCTTGTGTAGATAATATGAGACAACGATCGCATTAATAACACTTGTCTGGTGTGATCAAAGGTACACCACAGAGACAACGTCTTACAATAAGTTCAATAATGGTTGTCATAGACATATTCACACAACAGTTTTCCAAAAAATAAACATACACTGTTGTTTAATTTTTTGGGACAACGGTTATTTTTTTAACAGTTGTGTAATAAGCGTTGTATGATCGTGTTTTTCTTCTAGTGGACGATGCATGGTCCAACAATTTCCACAGGTGAAGATTTATTTGCCTTGAGCAGTTGGGTAGAATTTCCACAGGCAAAAAATACTCCTACCTTTAGTAGTTAGATTTTGCGCTGCGACCCCGTACCTGTGTTGATCTCAGAACAGGGACTCCAATGTCATCAACAGGAATCTCTTCTCAAATACACGAATCTAATATATCAATGCACAGTAAAATTAGTTTTGACATGCCCAAGAATTCAAATTTATAAATACGATGAGAACTAGGGAGAACAACTCACATGAATAGATGATTTTCTGCCAAAATCCGAGCCTACTTCCACTTTGGAATGCATTAGGTTTTGCTGCTAGTGTTTCTAAACCTCTGTGAACTCTGATTATTTTTCTGCGTAACCAGGTCTGGGTACATTTTTACTAGATATAGAGCCACATCTGCAATGATCCGTCCAATACTTTTAGCGCAATTTTAATTTTGAAGGGTAAAAACAAATGAAAATACAATGCATGTTTGTAGACACTGAAATTTTCCTGCTTCAAAATTTTTGAAATTTTAAAACAAATAAGATAATGTTTGTAAAAAATAAAAAAATAAATAATAATATAGATTTACTTATAGCAAACAAACTATACTTATATATAATCTATAATTGTAAGTTAAGAAAAACAATAGGCACATACCATATAAACCAACTATGATAGTGAGGGTGAGAAGATCAGCACCATCATCCCGGTAAGGACTAATTCCTATACTTCGATCTATATAAACATCTTTTGTCACCTCCAGCAAATAATTACACAATGTCTCATAATGACCGTGCCATGCTGCCAACTTCAAGGCAGTGTCCCTAATGGGGTGTTGAAACTGAGCAATTTCTGTTAGAATTCAAACCCTCTGTCAATAAAAGGCGGCGACTAGTTTTTTAATATGCATAATAAAAGGTGGCTATTAAATAGATGTTGAAATACACAGCTTTTTGTATAGCAGTAATAATATATAAGAGCAAAGTCATGTCTGAATCCTGAAATATGGGTAGGCTGCATGCATGGGAAAAAGGAATAGATAGTATGAAACAAAGAAAGAAGGCAGCTACAACTATAACTTTCTGGACATCATTGAAAGTCAAAGACGGTGGCTAAGGCTCACCAGAACCAACTGGAAGTTGTTTTGTGACGCAAGACATGAGCTATATGGTAAACTTGTAGCCTATAAATAGAGTTCTTTTGTTTCGTTTGAGTTGTACCGAGTGAAGAAAACACCCCAGTGAGAAAGAAAAAGAGCTGAAGCTCAGTTAAGAAAAATAAAGGCAGAAGCTTTAGAGTGTGTAATAAAAGTTGTAGCTTGTAATATCTAGTATTTGTTTCTTCAAATATATTTGAGTATTGTGTGTTTCAAATCTATATTATATACCATATATATTTATATTACACATAATATATAAGGTATTAGCTCATTCACGTTTCCAACAAGTGGTATCAGAGCTAAGGTTCTCTTCGAGAAAAAAAAAGGCGAGTATGATGCAGACCCAAATTCCAAAATTGACGGCTACAAATTATGGAAATTGGAGTATTCAAAT
>QRFB01006513.1:24286-36690 GCA_008931105.1 Oenanthe javanica | reverse complement strand
TTATTTTGTATGTAGATGACATACTCTTAATAGGAAATGACATACCAATGCTGCAATCAGTAAAAATGTGGCTATCAAAGAACTTCACTATGAAGGACTTGGGAGAAGCGTCCTACATTCTTGGTATGAAGATCTATAGAGATAGATCAAGAAGAATGATAGGTCTAACCCAAGGTACGTACATCGATAAGGTGCTTAAAAGGTTTAGCATGGAAAACTCCAAGAGAGGTCTCATACCGATGAGCCATGGAGTCTCCCTTTCTGACAAGATGTCTCCTAAGACACTTGAAGAAAGAGAGCGTATGATTAGGATTCCTTATGCGTCGAAAATAGGATCTATCATGTACGCGATGTTATGTACTAGACCTGATATTGCTCACTCAATTAGTGTGACTAGCAGATATCAGTCAAATCCAGGTGAAGACCACTGGAAAGCAGTGAAGAACATCCTTAAGTACTTGAGAAGGACTAAGGATATTTTTCTTGTTTTTGGTGGGTCTGAGTTGAAAATAGAGGGTTACACTGACTCTAGTTTTCAGTCAGAGTGTGATGATAGTACATCCATGTCAGGGTATGTGTTTACTCTAAATGGTGGGGCGATTAGTTGGAGAAGTCGTAAGCAATCTACGACGGCTGAATCCACAGCAGAAGAAGAGTATATAGCTGCAGGTGAGGCTGCAAAGGAAGCTGTTTGGATGAAGAAATTTGTTTATGAGTTAGGAGTAGTTCCTGGCATAGAGGGGCCTATTGTGTTATATTGTGACGATAAAGCTGCAATAGCTTAAGCCAAGGAACCGAGGTCTCACAAGAATATCAAACATATATTGCGGCGGTTTCATTTGATTAGGGAGATCATTGAAAGAGGAGATGTCAAGATCGAAAGAGTTGACACACATAACAACATAGCAGACCCGTTCACGAAGCCGCTGTCTCAGTTAAATTTTGATCGTCATAAGGAGCGGATGGGTATTAGATACCAGAGTGATTGGCTTTAGGCCAAGTGGGAGATTGAAAGTGTTTGACCCTAAACCAATCATGTATGATGAGTTAGGAAAAACTTTCTGGTACTCTTATTTAATTTCATTTTATAATAATAAATTATTTATTTGTTATGTTACGGGCTTAATTTATTTGAAGTGTATTAAATAAGATGTTCCATAGTTTAGAGCAAAGCTTCTAGAATTATAATGAGATTGTAATAATGAGATCTAGAAGATAATAGCTTTAGACTTAAACAGTTCCTGATCATAGGATAACTAATTGGAAATTGGTAAATCCGTAAAGATCAGTACATACTATGCTAGCTCTCTTAGGAGGATGTCTGTTCTCATAGACATTTGTGTGGTGACACTATATCTAGTATGTAGGTGCTTATTAAGGAATAAGTTCACTGAACATGACTCGATAAGTAGAACAACTAATGGAGTTTACTCACGTGTCGATAGTTGTTTATTAAGTAAATAGTTGTACAAGTATCCTTAGACTTGAGATCGTTAGAGTAATCTCGTACACAATGATTTATGCTTTGGTTTAGTCCTTAGTCTCTAGGACATTCATTAGGTCCATTCTGGGCATAATGATTTGTGTATGGAGATAGTTAACGGATCAATAAATGATCTGCCCCATCCAGTAAAGTAAGTGAATATCCTATGTTATTCTTAGATATGCAAGTTCAGGAATATCTGTCCAGAGTGAATGAAATTAGAAAGAGTTTCTAATTTGCATTAAAAGGAACTTTGCATTATGAATAAGAAATCATATGATTAAATTAGATAGGCTTGACACGAGTTCCATGCCTTGTATTTAATCGGGATATTGAAGGGTAGAAGGAATTAATTGTACGGTAACTAATTACTGACAGGTTCTAAGTATTCTAAGCAATGATTTCGTATTATCTGGATAGTCGCGATATGTTGAGAAGCATCACTCACGATGTAGAATAAATATAATTAATCAGATTAATTATATTTAATGAATTAATAGAATTCATATAAATAATAAATAAAATGTTTATTATTATTTATTTCTACTACCGGCTTAATATTGAACCTAAAGAGTCACACCATAAAAGAGATTAAATTATAGATGAAGGAATAATTAATAATAGCTAGTCATTATTTATTTATGAAATAAATAATTACTTAGAAAATTTTATAAATTAATTAAATGAGATTTAATTGATTATAAATTACTTAAGATAAGATCTTAATTTTATTAATTAAATATTTAATTAAAGTAATTAAATATGAAGAGAGAATAATTTTCTAAAAGAGTTTAGAAAAAGGAATTAATGATTAAAATAGTTTTAATCATTAATTCATTAATTAATAAGATTAATTAATTAAAAAGGGAATTAATAATAAGATATTTATAGAAAATATCTCAGCTGAGATATTTGCCTATAAATATAGGATTATAAACCCTAATACTTGAACCCTAATATTTGTGAGAAATATTTTAAAAGGGAGGCAACCCTAATTTCCTCTCTAGCCTCCTCCTTCATCTTTTAGTTTGATTCTTGGTGGATATCTTTAGAGCACTCCACACTTGAGGGGTGATTGCAAGGATTGAAGAACAAGATCTTCTCTAGCTGTTGCCGGAAAGCAATCGAGGTATTCTTCAATTTATAAAATAGTTTTTGTATCTATATGTATGTATACATAGGAATATATGCAAATAAATGTTATTCAATGCTTCCGCTGGTGCATAAATTCCTTCACCCACTCTTAGGTTGAAATCCAAAGTAATGACCCACACCCTCTTGAAATTTGATTTGTTTTTCTTGTACTGGCATGTCTTGATCATTTCCTTTAGCATCAACATATTTTAAAGAAAATTTGCCCATTTGTCGATTTGCTTGTCTGTGCAGAGTCCGCTTCCTGTCAATCTCCTTGAACCATTTGTGTGCGACAGCTTCTTTTCTTTTATTCACTTCGTAAGCAATTTGTAGGAGAAATATAATATTCTGCAATTCCTCAGCCTGTTTGAAAAAGATGAAATTTGATTGACTTATCCATCTAACAGATCCTCCTTCCATGAAGTACACAAGCATCTCATTTTTTACTTTCTTTGTACCTTCTGGCATCATTCTTTCAAAAACATTATAAACCATTTGAGCAGACACCACTTTGTTTAAGTGTTTTTGTCTGATCTTTTCAAATTGCCTATCTATCAAGGATTGAGGATCCCTGGATAGAGTTGATGTTCTATCAATATCTGATTCTTCAAAGCCTCCAATTCCTGTCTTCTTCTTGGCTCTCAGTTATAGATTAGATTGACTACATTGCCTGTAAGTAGGTTCTTTGACCTCATCCGAGTCTGAATTTTTCTTTTACTTATCAGAGTCTGGCTTAGACTCTGACTTCCTATGTCCAGTCCCTGACTGGTGTATTTGAGTTTTTGTTGTTCCAGTCATTCCAGATTATTTTTGTTTCACACCATTAGGACCCCTAGGACTATGAGAACTATCACCGGCTTCATCATCATCATCTCTCCTCCTTTTAACTCTCTTTTTAGCTTCCTTGCACACCTCATCCTTATTTTCCTGGAGGAATAACCAACTTTCTTCTCCCCCTTTTTGACATCATCACCACTTATGATAGCCAAAAGAATCTGCTCATGTACTGTGGAAAGATTGGCTTGTGCTGTAATGACTGAATCAACCTTGGTGTTTAAAGCAGATACTGTAGATTGAAGCTGAGCTTGAGTTGCAGTGATATTAGTAATAACATCCTTGAAAGCAACTTCTTTGGATAATTGAAGGGAGTGAATTCTGTCAAATCTGGTACTGAGTAGAGAAATTGTTTTATCAACACCAGTAAGTTTGGTTTGAATATGAGATATATCTTTGACCACACTAGCCAATTGGACAACAACATTCTCTGTCTCAATTTTAACATCTCCATCAATTGTTTGATCTTCTTCACTAGGATAGTGACGACTTAAGGCCTTTCAAAAAGTATAAATAATTATTCTTCACCAGTACTTATTTTTATTTTTAGCATTTATAAGCATTAGTATGTAAATTATTGTATATTTTTCTAATTATTATTGCACATTAATAATTATTATTTTATTAATTATTTAATTAATTTATTCATTAAGTTAATTCAAGTCTGAATTAATTTAATTCCTAAATTAATTAGAAAAGTTAATAATATAAGTAATTATTATATGTCCTTAATAATTTAGTTGCATGTAAATATTTATTTGTTTTATTACTATTAATTAAACTAAATTTTGAATAAAATTTCCTTTATTTTATTTAGAATTTTGGAACAATTAATAATAATTATTAATATTTTTTTACTATTATAATTTTATTATGCTTTTATTTTATAAATATATTTTATTTTATTTAGTTTTAAGTACTCGACAAGACTTTCTAAAAAGTCTTACCGAGATTTGTTTTATTTATATATATAAAATATGTTTTAAAAATGTAAGACTTTTTAAATAAGAACTCGGCAAGACTTTCTAAAAGTCTTACCGAGTGTATTGCAAAAGTCTCACCGATATATAAATATTTCTTTTAAAATAGTTTTTATTCGGTTAATAAATTCAGCAAGAATTTTTAATGAAAAATCAACAAGACTTTTTTTAAAAAAAAGTCCTACCGAGAGTTTGTTTTGAAAAAGTCATACCGACAATTTTTTTTTCTTTTTTCTTAATCATTTTTTTTCTTTTTTCCCAAAAGTCTTATTAACTTCTTTGTCATATAAACACATACATATATACACACACAATCAGACCTTTCAAGAGTTTTGAAAAACTCTCTAAAAACCCTCGATTTAATCTCTTACAACTGCTTACAGTTGCTGTTACTCGTTTATACAAGCTATTTGCTTGTTTGGTTACTATCTTTTTTCAAATCCAAGTCGTTACTCTGCCCATTTTTAGTAAAGATTGAATTGATCATTAGACTAAGCCTTGAGGACTGATTTGGTTGATTAATTATAGATTAAAGGACTGTTTGGGACTATTAATCAGGAGTTTAGTAATTTTAGAAGTTATTAGCAATTAGGTTCTGTTTGTATTGTGGGTATTAATTTGATTTTATTTGTAATATTCGAATTAAGGGCTAATTGGGTAGTTATTTATTTGTTAAAACCTTATTAAAAATGACTGCAATGTTTGTAATTGTCAAGACCAATTTTATTTGGTATTTTGATCCGGAGAATTGTAGAGAGGCTAGATTTAGGCCGTGGATCCATTTCATGAATGAATACTCTTTAGTCAGAAAAACTATTACTTTGAGTACCCCGCTGAAGATTGAACCTCTCAGAGCCATGTACTCAACTGCTAGAAATATTTCGAATGATAGGCTAGTTCAATTTTCATTCAGAATTGGGGAGACAGAATATATAATAGATGAAATTGATGTAAACAGAGTCTTAGGGTTCCCGATAGAAAATTTCGAGACCCTACCCACAATTGAAGACATATCCAACTTCTTACAGTCAATTCACTATCAAGGCACGATTGATTTAGTAAAGCTATCAAAATCCTAATTGGTGGGCGAATGAGATTACTTCTTCGACACTTTAACTAAAGTCTTTGCACCTACTATGAAGAGCAACTTGCACAATATTTCAACTCTTCTTCATGTAATTAGGTATTCTGTAGCCCACAATCGAAGAATCAATTTTGAGAAGCTGATCCTGACAGAGATAATACGGAAGATGGGTACTGCTGAGAGCAAAAGATTGGATGTAGATCAGAAAGTAGCTTGCTTTTACCCAAGATTTATAATGCTTTTGATAAATAATGTACTATTAGAGGATGAAAAAGCTAGATTTGCAAATAGCCTAGTGGAAGTATCCCCAATAACTCAAAAGAATTTTTTCACCAGAATCAATAACAAGAACAAATTTGAAGGGGTAGCCATTGAAACAACTGAATATATGGAAAATATTCTCGAACAAATAACCAATCTTGCACAAGCTCAACCGCATCAGCAAGAGCCAGTATAAGTGCAAGTGGAAATTCAACATTCTGCGCAGCTACTACTTGAAGCTGCTCAACAAGCAGAACAGAAAGTTCAGGAATATCAGGTAATATCTCACACCCTGGCTTCTAATTCCCTACCAATAAATATATTTAGTGCACCTGTAAATATATATGTGGCAGACTATGATTATGGTCTTACACTTCAGGATTTCGGCTATGAACTTAAAAATACACAAGTTCAATCCCAAGCTAAGGTAGATCCCCAAACAGTTTTTTCTTCTTCAACTTCTTTGACTTAAATCAGAAAAAAGAAGAAACCTGTAAGAAAAACAAGAGGAAGGGGTATCATAGTGAAAGAACCCGCAACTCTGTCTCCACCATTAAAAATATCGAGAAATGAACTTGAGACAACTGCAGACCTATCCTTATCCTCTCATTGGGATATGGACTTTGAAATGGATATACAACAGTCTCTAGACTCACTCGACCAATCGGGTGATTCTATTGAAATTCGTCGTCCAGCCACGGCACCTTGTGAAGAGTCACAAACACTGCTAGCGCTCACACTAGCATGACCTCTACTTGCAAAAACACAATCAAATAAGGGCACAAAAAATGTTTTTGATACAAACTTGTCAGATGCCACATTTTCAGTGGACCAAGACATTTTTGATGCAGTGTAACATCAATTGCCATTACAGGCATTGAGGGGCACCAGAGACCCTAACGAGCCACTCACAACATTTTCTAAGGTGGTGACCCCCTGGATTTCTTACATTTAGTTCCTACAAAGAAAGGCTTGATCCTATATTTTCCCTACAAATAGAGGTATATAGGCACATTGTTGGGGTCAGAATTATTAGAACTCACAGCCATCAGAGAAAAAATTCTAAATATTCTGAAACCTAGCAATCTCAGCCTCCAATCTCATAAAAACCATCATGCCCTGGCAATAATTTAGTCTCACTAAATCTTTTTCCGGCAAAGAACCTCAATCTTTGTTGATTACCAAATTTCTTCATCAATAAACATCAAAGGAGAAAAGATGTCACACCCACAAGATCGCAGGATGAATCACAGGGAGGGGGAAGAAGCACAGTCACCTGACCGAAGATGTGGTTAGACCTACCATGGCCATGAGGAATATGTCCCAGAGTATGTAACTAACTCCAGGGATCTTAGTACGCCCACCCATCAGGATGAGTAACATGGACATAATGGAATAGCTATATCGGATTAGAAATACAGTGAGGGGCCTTCACAAGAATATCTAAGGTATTAGGGAATCAATGAGAGGATTTGATGAACGTGTGCGCACTTTGAGCGTCGTTCTGGGAAAGAACCAGTGGTAGAGGAAAAGGGTAGAATGTTGGAAGATGGTCGTGGGAGGAGATTTCCTAACTCCTCGAAAGCTGGAGTTCGGGAGCAGAACTACCAATCAAAATCCTGAGGAGATTATAGAGAGGGTAATGGTACTTATAGGAGAAGCCCAACGAACTCCTCACACAAATCACTCAGGCCGCACTATCGTGGAATGGCATAATACCCAGGTAATCCCTGAACGTAATAGAGTCTATGTTTGATAGGACTGGTAACTTAATATTGCAGGAAGAGGCGAGAGACCAAACTCGTAGGAGAGAGGGAAGATCAGGGGGAAAGGCCTACCATAAATCCACTATCCCTAATATCAATCCACCCAGATGAAGGTTTCTCATGTAACATTGATCCGCGCACTCACGAGGCTCTTTCAAACTGACTCTAGAGGAGAAATGACAATTTTGTGAATTGTAGGCCTCTTACTCACTAGAGGCGCCACAACGCTGAACCCATCATTATATTCCCCTACTCTGAAAGCCCTTCTGAGGGTGGGTGTCACACCCTTCGACGACATAATACTCAGAATAATCATAACACCCAAAATCCTTACCCCCCACCAGAATCTCATCAGGACGCGTTTTATCCCCCTCTCACTACTCAGGGAATGCCTCAGCCCCTGTGGTTACTCAGAGCACGCCTCAGTTATTCAGGGCATGCCTCAGCCCCCGTGGTTATTCAAGTCTCACTAGCATTAAACATATATGCCATCAATCAGGCGAAGCCCACGTATCAAGGCACGCCCCCACTCAACAACACATCTCAGGCTAGTCCTTTAGCACAATTATCAGGTATGCAAAACATTCCAGGTATGGGTAATGCGAACGTTGATGAATTAAAAAAACTCCTCGCTCTCCTGGACGGAGGAAGAAACACATCTCTGGTATAGGCTCCTTCTCCCTTCTCTCAAGCAGTAAAGAATGTTGTAAAGCATAATGTAACATAGTATATAATACAGTAATGATAACTCAACAGAACAAGAAAGAGAAATAAATAATATTAATGTGAAGCACAGGAATCCATGATGATAATCAAACAGAAGACATTTATACACTAATTCAGAGCATCAAGGACTGAATCATCTGAAGCACATTGTTCAAGCCTATGTAACGATTAAAAGATCAGAAGCAATTCAGGGTCAAGACAGTGAAGTAGTGCGAGTATGAGAATCAGGATTTTAGTGGAAAAAACAAAGGAATAGCTGTGGAAATTCTAACTGTCATTAATTGCAATTGGAGAACGTTCTAATCAGTGTTAGTCATCTGTGAACCAGACCAGTGCACAAGACGTCAGCACAACAAGAAAAGAATTGTCTCTGCATAGTCAAGGAATCAGTTAACTACAAGAGAAATTAATGACAGACAGAGAAATAATTAAAAAGAATAATTTAAAGGTATTTCTAAAGTCAAGCCAAGTCAAAGTCAAGAGGAGCTAGGGTAAATAAAAATCTGTTGATTTAAATTATATCAAGTATTAAAGGCCCCTCAAGGAAATACTTGAAATAATTCCAAGTCAAGAGTCAATCTATACCTATAAGCACCCACAAGATAAACTATAACTCCAAGTGCCCCTAAAGTGTATCTACACTCAAAGGCGCCACTAAGATTTAACTATACTCAAAGTCACCCTCAAGGGTGTTTAATTACTCTAGATGCCCATATGAAGAATCAACAGCTCTAGGCGCCTATTAGATCAATCAAGACTACAAGGCGCCCTCAAGGATGAACTAGTACTCTATGCGCCCTCAAGCCCCATCAAAGCTTATAGGCGCCTCTAAGATTAATCAAGGCTTCTAGGCTCCCCATGGGCTCATCATAGTTCAAACGCACCCTCAAGCTTCAATCAACTACTTGAAGGTCCCACAAGACATTCTTTTGGAAAGCCTGCACTATTAATACAACTCATTCAATTCAGAATGAAGTGTGAGAGAATCAACATTCATTTATATCAACAACCTACGAAGAAGCATTCAAAGCCATAAACACTCGGATCGTATTTTGTTGAATCAGATTGATTGTAATTTATTGTAGCTAATCATTTATTTGATTAGAGTATAGCACCTCATGGATTTATTAATATACCAATATTTCCCCGAATTATTTGTGATTGTTTGACTACCTTTATTCATATCTCAAGAACACAAACACACAAATAATAATTCGTAATTAAAAGTGAAAAACTATCAACATCATATTTAACATCATACCAGTACAAATTTTTCCAAGATTTTAAGTCCACTAATTGTTAAGACTATCAATCTTCAAGAATTTGAATTAAAAAATTTATTTCTTAAAATTTAATTTTTATTTCGAATTATTTTTAGTTTTTAAGAAATTAATTTTTCCTGAGATTTAAAATTCTTCATAACAATGAGTACTCAGAAACTTAGTAGTATCAAAATCTCATCCTTTCACAAAAATGAATACATATTATGGAAGAAGAAGATGTCCACTTTCATCAAATCAGCTAACTCTCCGTACATGGGAATTTTATAAAATGGTCCCTATGCCTTAGAAACTAACACCAGAAACAGTCTCAGATGATGGAGAATGGATTCCTCAAGGATTTACCCCAAATGAGCCTTTAGAGTATACTGACACTGATAAAGAAAGAGTAGCATGGGATAATCATCTTCAATGTATCCTAATGGATTCATTAAACACTACAATGCTAAATCACGTGATTAGCTGCACAAGTGTGAAGAAAATGTGGGATACTATTGATCTGCTAATAGAAGGTACTGCAGAGGTGAAGGAAAATAGACTAGATATTTTTACATCCCAGTACGAGGCATTCAAGTCACTACCCGGAGAGAGTATCCCTCAAGTCTTTGAGAGATACAATAAATTACTGAATGACTTGTCTCTACATGGAAAGGCCTACTTACGTAAGGAGATCAACAGAAAATTCTTGTTGACACTACCAGCGCACCTTGAACACAAAATCTCTGTAATAAGATAGAGAAGTGACATGAATGACATGTCAATTGAAATTTTATATGGAAAGCTCAAGACTCGTGAAATGGAGCAGGAGCAAAGACAAATCATTTATGGTTCAGGGACAGTGGATAGCAAAAATACAGCTTTGTTGAAGACTACAACACTTATATCCAAATATTTTGATGTTACAGAGATCAACATAGAAAAGCCTTTAATTGTGAAAGAAGAGATTCTAGAAGATGAATTTACAGAAAATGCTCAATTAGGTGATGAAGATGATTTTTACTCAATAGAAGAACTTGAACAGTTAGAAACCAAGACAATGGCCTATATGGCAGGAAAGTTCAAGAACCTCAGGTTTAGGAGGAACCCTAAGTACAAGTAAACCAGATTATTGAGTAAAGGCTAGAAGTGCTAATCAAAATGAACATATATTTTTCGGGACCTAACATTTGGTATCCCAAAGAATAATGAAGATGCACTGATTGATCCAGATTGGGTGATTGCAATGCAAGAAGATCTCAATCAGTTCGAAGGCAGAAATTACTGAAGCTGGAACCCAGACCACAAAACGAAGCTGAAATTGGTATAGTAAGGGTTTTCAGAAACTGGATAATTATTGGCATTGTTATAAGGGACAAGGCAAACTAGTTGTTACAGGTTACTATAAAGTACAAGGTATCGACGACGACGGAAACAGAATCTTCTGGACTTTCAAGATCAAACAAAAAGCACCAGTGACGAGACTTGATCCTATTAGGGCTGAACAAGTTGATGACCTAACAATAGGACATTCCTAGCACCTGTTGAACATTCAAGCAAGAATATCTATCAGATGAATGTGAACAAGTGCACTCCTAAATGATGAGTTAGAAGTTGAAGTTGATGTACAATTCCTGGACTTTGAAGTTGCAGATCATTGGATTTTGTATATCATTCTCTTCCAAAGCTCTCTATGATGGAGGTAGGGATTCAAGCAAATCGTCAAGGACATGGTATGACACTCTAACTAGTTTATTACTTGAAAATGATTTTAGTAGAGTCGTTATACACATATATCTCTCTAGAATACAAAGCACACACAATGTAATATATGTGCAAGTATACCATGATTATATTATATGTGTGTCTACTAACAAAATTTATGCAAGAGATATTTTGCTAAGTAAATGCAGAGTAGGTACAGCACGAGCATGTTGAAAGAGTTGCAATTCTTTTTGGATTATAATTAATTCAAAAGAATGATGGCAATTAAAGTAAGTCAATGATCTTTTAAAGATGCGTAATTTGGAAGATTCTAGACCTGCCAAGACTTCTTGCCAACAGACCACTAAGCTTGATCAGGGCAAATCAGGTATATGAACTGAAGTGACAAGCTATAGAGGTATGATCAGCTCAATACTTATTCAAATACATAAATACCATATATTTTATTCTCGATATGCCTATGTGAAAGTTTCCAAATGGATACTAGAGAATCTTATTTAATAGCTAAGTTATGAATTGTTAGATATCTTAAGGGATCACCAATTCTTAGAATCAGGTATCCTGAAGATAATAGGTTTAACCTAATTGGCTATATAGATATAGAATGCAGGTTGTAAGAAAGACAGGGAAGTCATTCCTAGAAGCTGTCAATTTATTCCAACAACTCTATTAATCTCTCCACACCACTTAAGGAACAAGATCATGGACACTAGGTATCATTTCTTTCGAGATTGTCCTTAGTAGAATAACTTGTAGATATTTGTTAAACAACTTGATGAATTGATTTTATCTAAGTTGGTTAGTAAACTTGGAATATTATTTATTTGCATATATGTTGGAAATCTCATCTGTAAGGAATTCTCAAATGAGTTCACAAGTATTAAATTTTTAATATTTAAAGGACTTGTGAATTTATTTTAAATTCAGTATCTCATACTATTTTCTACTAGTTTATCATGCTTACAATGTTATATGCATATGTGGTAGTTAAATTGCTNNTATTAGTCAATGATATCTTGCTTAATTGCTATGATATTTTACTCTGATATTTTTAAATATTTTATTATAAATAATTATGGCACTTTTGATATTAGTGACAGTATTTAGATTTTTTGTTCTAAATAAATAATGCATATTTCAAAACTCACTAATATT